>PVJO010026905.1:0-20426 GCA_004026905.1 Hystrix cristata | reverse complement strand
TACTCTTAAAGAGACGCCCCAATGTGTCTGTAGGAAAATGTGATTTTCTCACTGGGATCCAGAAAGACTTACCCTGCTTAACATGGATGAACAACTTTATTAACAGAGGATTTCCCATCATCAGTACACTGAGAATTCATCACATTCTCGAGCTACTTCTTTAAGGGATGTGTTGATGAGAGAAGAGGGAAAAAAACGACCAGGTTGCCAGGCACTGCATCTAAAATCCTGAAACGCCTATCAGACTAGTCCTTCTTACTATGTAATACCCTCCTCCCCACTTTGAGCACGGCACTCAACATCCCAGGTAGTTATCCTAGTGTGTTTTGAGATAAAATCTCCCATGCGATAAATGCCAAGTTTTATTTAACAAGCAAGCAAGTCAGCATCTGGAAACGAGTCTGCAGGCAGATCTTTAACTTCCAGGAATTCTGCTGGGGTATTTAATGTTGCTATGGCAACAGTGAGTGCACAAACTAAGTATGAAGAAGGCTGCAGGTTTTGCTTCTATAATGTATTTCATTTCTGCACCACGCATTACAGAGGGGCTAGAAATTATGCTTACACACAGATGCTCCTTGACTTAGGATGGGGCAACATCCCAGCGAGGCCTACTGTAAGCTGAAAATGTCATCAGTTGAAAATGTGCTTAACACACCTAACCGCATCCTGGCTGAGCAACAGTGAACATGGTAGAGTGCCAGTTGTCTACCCTGGTGATTACATGGCTAACCAGAAGCTGGGACTCACTGCTGCTCCCCAGCAGCAGTGTCTTGCCACCACATATCACTAGCCCTGGGAAACACTGAAATTCAGAAATTGAAGGATGGTTTCTAAAGAATTCCTACCAATTTTGCACCAACATAAAGTCAAAACATCTTAATTGAATGACTGGAAGTCAAGGACTTCAGATATATTTATAATTACATTAGATGCTGTCCAAACCTGTTATAATTTGTTTTCTACATTTTTCTCACCTGGAAATTTCTGTAATAGCAGAAATTCAAGTCTTTCAAGTGCTTTTTCCAAAGACCATATAAGCAAATGCCTGTCCGCTGCTCAAAACTACAAATTGCCACACAAGATTTTATTTCTCCAAAAGTAATATGCTTCCATCATAGGAAAATTGACTGTCAGTGTTTGAAAGAAAAATGAAGACATCATTAAAATCATTAGTAAGGCTGGAAAGAATACAGTAATTTCTCGTCTAATGTTTCTCAGAGTGACATGAGTGTTCTTGATTATCTGGCCTTTGATGATGTGTGTAGGTCTTTTTGAACCATTTTAATGGCTAAGATTGGTTTGCTTCAAAGAGAAAAGATCTGAGATATGAAAAAAGTTTTCCCTATCTACGTATGTCTGAGATCTTTTTTTGTAACCCTGACTATTAAGTTGCCTGTGGTTTCATTTCTACAAAAATGAATTTTCAGCAGGTGGAACTAAAAATTATTGTCACAGAAGAATGATTTCTACTGGGGTTCGAGTTAGTACATATTTTATGTTTGTAGAGCTTATGTATACTCCCTTCACTTCTTACGACCTGAAATCATAATCTTTCCATTATAATGTTACAAACATCACACAGTAACAAATAAAAGGTTTAAATTCTTTTTACAGCAGCAAAAAATTGGACTATTGCCCTGTGGATTCTCATTTATTAAAGCAAGGATGAAAGAAACATAAGGTACAAAGTCCCATATGCATATTTTCTTTCCTTAGAAATTCTATCTTGAAACGAACCTACTCTTAAGATGGGTATTTAAAATTTCTGTCTTTGATATATTAGAGAGGTTTAACATCATTGCCAAGTTAGAAGCTATTCATTAGGGAAAATGAAATGTCCAAAGGTCAGAATGACTGTTTCTAAAACTTTATTCACAACTAAATGATTAATTTTGGCACAGATTCCCACATGGGGATCCAGAAGGTCAGAGAAAGCATGTGGCTGAATGCAGTTTCCTTTAAGTACTATACTTCAAGGTCAATCTTGGACAGCCTTAGCATAGCTCATGTTTCAGTTTACAAAAGAGATACAGTTTATATGTGTCTTCATTAAAGAGGCAAAAGTGTGGCTTCATCTTTAGAACATGCTAGGTAATTCTGTCTGGTACCTGAGAACATACTGTAGTGATTTCAGGGAAACCAGCAGATAGTAGGAAATGGTCCTCAATCACATCTAAATATCTGATATTCTACTCTTAAGAGTGGATGGAGGAACTAAGGTAATGTAGAGATGATGGCATAAATTTTGGAAACAGAACTCAATGCTCAACTCAAGATCCATCAACTATCAGCAGTAGGACTTTGGTAACTTTGACCTCACTTCTGAATTGGTGCTAATACTACCAGTGGTGTCTCTCTCGCAATTCCTCTCTTCCTCATTGCCATCCACCGGACAGCCTGGAAAACCTACGCTCTTGCTCTTGCATCTCCTTTGCAGATAGGGGTAGTCAGGTGACTGGTCCACCAATGAGATCCAAATGGAGACCCGTTGGTGGCTTCTGGGAGGGCTTTAGCCTGCCTGTAAAAGGGCCAGGCTCAGAAGACATGTTCATTAGCATCACTTTTTTTCTCTTTTCCTTGTGAAAATTATGGCCTCATGAGCCCTCTTTCCTTCATGATAAAATAAGCATAAGGATGAAAAAGTCAATAAGCTAACTAGTAGCAAAATGGAAAAATGGGGTCTGGGAGTCCTTCACGGCATCACTGAGCTGGAAACACCAACTGTTAGACTCAATCAACAAGAGAGAATTCGCTGTCTTTGTGGTGTAAGTCACCAGCAGCGAGATACTCTGACACAGCCAAAAGATTTCCCAACTGACATCTCACACGCATGAGGTGAGAAGAAAAACCCTAGAACAAGCTTGATTCCCAGCAGCAGCAAATAAATTCTGGTTTTTAAAAGGCCAACCCTGCGCCCTCCATATCTTTTGGAATACAGAGGCACGTTAATGGAAGAGCTCACTAAATAGTCATACTGTTATTCATGCCGTTAGTTGCTTTTCTCTTCAGGAGGAAATAAAAAAAATCTTGTAAGCTATGTTGAGTTTGTGTCAGAAATGCAGAGCAGAGCACGGAAGGGCTTTTAATACGGTGAGATTTCCACTTTAGGTAAATCAATCTAGAGGTTTTGCAGGGTATGTTTGTGGTAGGAAGAGTTTGGGGGCAGGGAGACGCAGGGAAATCTTACACCTTCAAAGCAATCTGCTGTAGATCGTGGAACTTAAAACCGAAGCAATAGCAGCAGTGATAAAGGAGGCAAGATGAAGTTAAACTTTATTTAGAAGGTAAAAATGTCAGGATTTGGTGTTTGAATGGATATGGATATGAGGGGCAGGCAGGGATGAAAGAGAAATCCTAACTTTCTAACCTCAGTGACTAGGTGGATAGTCGTATAGATAACTGAGAAAAATATGCATTTATTGTTGATTCAGAGAAAAGTTGACAAGGTTAAGCCTGTGAAGCTAGTTAAACACATGAGGCAAGGTGAATATCTGAGCCTACAGCTTCTGGGGAATTTGGAAACTCTTAGCTTAAAAGTGGCAGCTTACATCATGGGAGTGGATAAGATTAACCACGAAGAGAATATATAAGCATACTTTTATTGTGTCTAAAGATAAACAGGATGGGGTAGCAATAAAATTTATATATCAATTGGAAAGCAATGAAAATTAGTCTATTCCATAAGAAACAAAGACTGCTAAAGAAAAAATTTATAGTTGCAATCTTCCCTGCTAGTTTAGAAGATTAAAGATTGGCAAAATAGTAGTACTTCCCTTGAGAAATTAGAAAATGGGCAATAGAATAAGTTAGAAATAAAATTTATAAAGATAAAAGCAATGAATAGGAAAACAAAATGTAAAGGAACTAAATTTAAAAAGTATTTCTGGGTCAATAAAACAGATACACAATTCACAGGTCTGATTTTAAAAAGAATGTAAAAATTTACAAGTTTGGAATGAATAGAGATATAATCATATATATAAAACAAACAAAAATTATAATAAAACATACATGCAACTTTTGGCAACAAATTTGAAAACCTACAGTAAACAATAGATTTTCATAGAAATCTTAAGTTCTCAAGTGACTCAAGAAGGGATACGAAAAAGGAGTGTAAAAATAATTAATAAGCTATTATGTTAAAAGGCACCCAAATCTCATAATTCAGACATGGTTCTAGTGGTATTTCAGCAACTTAATTCCAGAAAATTATTTTAATTTATAAAAAAGTTTAAAACTTCCCAATTCACATGAAATCTGCATATGCTAAAAGTCAGATCTAAACCTTATTTACTAATTATACTGATGAATATAGAGGCAAAATTTCTACATTTTGTTAGATAGATTCATTGGGTTATGAGGAGAATAGTCCACAGTCATTCTAGAAATTGAAGAGTAGTTAAGCATAGAGAAAATTGTAAATACGACCTCGACAAATGAAGGGTAGAAAACCACTCCAACATATCAATGGATGCTGCCAAGAGTCTGGATAAATTCAGGAACTATTTCTTAAAACACATACACACAGACAGTAAAACATGAGAAGAAGGAAACTACTTAGTTCATGATACAGATTACAAAGTTTATGCATGAGAAAGCAACAGCAAATATAAATGCTAAGATGCTGTGGTGGTTTACTAGTGTCCTTTACTATTTATTGCCTTCCCTGTGAGAGGATTATACTTCTCTGTGACACTGACCTCGTGACATCCTGGGGCCATGGTGCAGCCATGCAATTTGCTGTGGCGGATGAACACGTGGGGAAGTGATGTATGTCACCTTAGAGTTGAAGTTCAGGAGCACTGTGTCAGCTCCTAAACTTCAACTCTTTGCAACTTCAACAGCATTGAGATTTGCTGTTAAGAAAATGGTAAAACTGTGAAAAGCTGAGTTCAGCTTGGGCCCCAGAATAAGAAGACACAAGAACAAAGCCATAGCTGACCTATGCCCAGTAGGCCGCGTAACTGAAAAATAAAACTCTGGTGTTGCAAGCCATTGAGTTATTTTAGTCAGATGTTAGCACACTGCAACAAATGCTATATAATACAAAAGTTGTCACCAGGAGTAGAGGGCTGCCATAAACAAATAAGGCAAAAATCAACCAAAGAAACAAAGAAAATAAAATAATGAGCATAGCTCTCAAATCCATGCAATTATGGCAAGGAAATTACCATTAGATGCTGGAAAGATGGCGGTCCTGTTATCTAATGGTGAAACAGTCTCAGAATTATTACCAGTGGTATCTCAGAAGGCAGATAATGTATGAGATGAGCACATGAATTTTTAGGAAGAAGCTGGGAAACAAAATGCTACTAGTACATGTTGGTTGCTATTGTCTAAGCTTGATAAGGTATCAGAAGAAAGAAACTCAGAAAAGAATTGGCTGGTTTGCAAAACATGACTGGAAAACAGAACTGTTTATCATCTCCAACAAGTATGAAATAATTGAGACATGTCTTCAGCAACGAGGGCCAATTAAGACACTTGTGGCAAGAACCACACCAAGACTATAGCTATCAAACCCACCAAAGCCTCTGAATCTGTATGTGATACTCAGCAAATCTTTTCACTTGGAAAACATGACTCAGTGAAGAAGGGCAATTTCGTGCTTTCCCTGTAGATGTTTCTAAACTCAAGTTACTCCCAGTAAAGTTAGGAAAATGGGCAACATTTTTGAGAAAGTTGTACTGCCAAAAGAGCCACTCGCCTGGAGTGGTTGATGACTACCCAAGACTTGAAACAACTTCTGGACCTTCATATGCTGTTAACAAAGCACAAGAGGCGAGAGATGGGTGCTGAGCTGAAAACGAGGATGTCTTCACCAAGCCCTTAAAAATATAATGGAAAGGGATAAAGAAACAGAAAGATTTGTGAGAGGACAAGGCCTCCCTGATGGATGACAATAGGCTGGAAAGCTGCTTGCAGATAGCAGAGTGGAAGACAAATCAACAACCCCTCTGCCCAGGATTTGAGGTCTTTACAGTATTTCTTCCAAGGAACTTCAGAGTCACCATGGGTCAGCAACTGCTGTGTAACTTCCATCCCTCCTGCTTTTCGATGGGAATATTATTAGAGAATGTCCCATCCCTCTTTTCTACCTTTGTACGTTGGGAGCATTGAGGGCACATTCATTTTTGTAGTTTCAAGGCTCAAGACTATTTTCATGATCTTTCAAGATCAAGAGGAACACACCCAAACTGGATGTAGGGACTTTCATGGATTCCTGACTAGTCTTATCACTGCTGGTGGATGAGAATTTTATAAGATCTTCCTTGGTGGGGAGGGTGAGTCTATTTTGTGCACGAAAGGGAAGAAAACAAGTAATTGGAGCCGGGGGCAGATTGCACTAGGTGGTATTATTGTTTCCGGTTATTTCCCTCTCTCCTTTTTGAGTTACACTTTTATACAGCAATGATATTAGGTTTGGTTTGTGATTTGCTGTGACCAAAGAATGTGAGGAGAAGCAATGTATGTGATTTCTGAGTAGGAGCTGTAAGGACCACCCTCAGGTTTGGCATTACTCTTTTCCTTCTACCATAGATGGCACATCCCAGATAGATGCTCTACCTTTAGCTGAGATCCAGAGTGAAAGACAACTGGGGTGGAACCACAGCAGATTAACCAGTATGTAATGTAAGCAGGAAATAATACTGTGTTGCTGCAAGGCCCTGATATTTTAGTGTTCTTTGTTGTTGCTGCACAATCTAAGTTATCCAACAACGTGTGAATAACACCTTGCATTTGTATTCTTTTTGCTAAGCTGTTCCCATAAGAATCAAGAACAAGACAGGAATGCATAATATCACCATTATTGATATCATCTGGCTATTCTAGGACATGTGCTAAACAAAATGCATAATGTAAACATGGAAAGGAAAAAGTGAAAGTTTTGTTGGTAATATAATTTTATAACTGATAACACCAAGAAACTCTAGTAAAAAACAAATAGAAGTTAAAAAGAGAATTTGGTAAACTGGGTGGATACAAAATAAAAACATAAAATCATTAACTTTTTCTGTATGAACAATACCCACCTAGAAATGGAAATAAGGAAAATATTTCATTCATAACAGTGAAAAAAATCATAAAATAGGAATATATTACACAAGACTGGAACAGGATCTATATAAAAATAAAATCTACTGAAGGAAAAAATATGATCTGAAGAAATAAAAATCTTAGAAGAAATAAAAAGGCAGGCACAGTGGAATGCGTCTGTAATCGCAGTTACCTGGAGGTTGTGGTGGTTAGGGTAGTAGAGTGGAGAGTCAACCCGATTGGCTTTGACATCTGCCCAAGGAGTTAGTGGAGCACACTTCTGAGTAAGTCATGGAGGCTGCCTTGGGGCCTATGGTCCCTTGTCACTTCCTCTTAGGTGGTTTCAACCAAGAACTAAGAGCTATCTTAACATGAGCAGCTTTGATTCACTTTGCCCTTGTGCCTTGCTGTTCCTGCCTTGAAGTCAAGTACTGCCAAGGACCATGGACTGAATCCTCTGGAACTGTGAGCTCAATTGAAATTCTCCTTCTTTAAGTCGTGGATGTCAAGTACTGGGCCCCAGCAACAGGCTAAGGCAGAAGGACCATAAGTTTGAGGCCAGTCTGGGCAAGTTAGCCAACCCGGTGTCAAAATTTAAATAAATAAATAAGATAAACAAAAATGGGGTTGAGCATGTTGTTCAGTAGTAGAGGACTTGCCTAATATGCACAAGACCCTGGATTTAACTCCCAGTGCCATTAATGACAGAGAGAGAGAGAGAATATTGATTCATTATCATAAAAAATCAATTCTGCTGAAGATAATATATCAATTTAGTGCAATAGAATCTCAGTATTTTTAATTGATAAAACACCTTTAAATTGATGAATAAAGAATGCTGATATCGAAGTGACAAAATTTAGAATAATTTAAAAATTACAATATTAGCACAAGACTACTGCAAGAAACCAAAAAACAAGTGAAAAATAATAGAAAGCTCAGAATTAGATTTTAATGTATATGTATGTGTGTCAGACTTCATAGAGATGGTATTTCATTGTGAAGTTGAATTAATAATCTCATCACAACTGGATTTACTTCTGGAGGAAAACCAATTTGAGCCTGTACATTAATTTAAAAAAAAAAAACTCCTGATGGATTAAAGGTAAAAGTAATGATTTTAGAAAAAATGAGGATACTGTCTCTACAGCTAGGGACTGGACTGGAGAAATCTTTTAGACTAATTCCACTAAATCTTTTAAACTGAGCCACATATATCTCACACATACAGACAGAAAATTTTAAGGTATTATTTATGACACAAGAGAAACCAAAAACCAAGTCATAAGGCAAACAAGTTGGGGGAAATATTCTAAAATTCATATGATAGATAAAAAATTAGTATCTATAGTATACAAAAAGCTCTTCCACAATTTAATAAGATAGTCAATCCAATAGCAAAATGGGTTGGTGATATGAATAGGCAATTGTCAGAAGAGCAAGTAAGATAAAATGTTCAACCTTCTCTAATAGGGAAAGAAATGGAAATTTAAATTACCGTGATGATATCCACCAGAGTGGCAAAAATAAAAAGTGTAATAGCATCTATTATTAGCAGAGATGGGATTCAGGGCAATGGCTCTCTCATATGTTACTGGGGGAAATGTGAAAAAGCAATTTGTGATTTCTGTTAAAAATTTACATGCACAAAAAATTCAACACAGAATTCCAGTCTTAGGACTCCATACTGTAGAAATAAAAGCCCCAGTATATATAAGTAGATCTATACAAAGATGATCATGACAACATTTTTAATCATAAAAAGCGGGTAGCAAATAAAAATTCATTAATAAAAGAATAGCTGGATGAATTATGATAATTCTTACAGTAGAATATTATGCAAGAATTAAAAATTAATGACCTATACTATTTGACCTGGAGGAATTTTCATTATGTATTAAGATACAGAAAATTCTATGTGACCAATCCATTCAAAAATGTGTCCTTAAACACTGCATATGTGTGCATATAGACATATACATAGTATATTTATATACAATCACCCCTATGTTACATAATGCCTACAGGGTTACAGGAAAGAATGCTTATATAGTTTTTCTCTCAGAATGGTGGGTTTCAGGTGACTTTTACTTTTTTTCCTGATGTATTCATTTTTTGCAATGAATATGTTCGATTTGTGTCAGAAACATCTTAGTCCATCAGACTGCTGGAAGAGAATACGCTACACTGGGTAGCTTATAAACAACGGAAGGTGATTTCTTTCTATTCTGGAGACTGAGAAGCCCGGATCAAGGTGCCAGCAAGCTCTGGCGAGGGCCCACGTAACTGTTCACCAACAGCCATCTTTGGTGCCTCTCTCCTCGTGCCCTCTTTCTGCTACGTCCTCGCATGGCAAAAAGGGAAAGCAAGCTCAGTGGGGTCTCCTTCATAAGGGCGCTAATCCCAAATACGAGGCCCCATCGTCTTGACCAGTAAGCACCCAATACCCCCTCCTAGTATCTCTCACGGGTTAGGATTTCAACTTATGAATTTTGGTGCAACACAAACACTCAGACTATACCAAGGAGGGGGAAAAAAGACAACAAATCTTTCTCCATTGTAGGGAGGAAGAAATTGGACGAATACTTAAGCCACATGCCTGCATTGGGATATCTCAGCATTATCCATAAACTGTAAAATCCTGCAAAAATGTGAATGTCTACAATTAGAATTTAGTTAAGTAAATTATGACCCACTGTGAAAATACTATCAAGTAGCCATTTAAAAGTATAAAATAAATATATATTTGTTGACATGTATTCATTTTTACTGTTAATAAAAACAAAATTATTAAAGAGCATCTACAGTATATTGTTTGGAAGGAAAATACATTTTATGTGTGGATGTTTACTTATATGTCCCAATGTAAGTAAATCTATATTTACATAAATCTGTATGTGATTAGATTTACATAAATTATACATAAACATTTCGAAAGAGGGGCTGGGGATCTAGCTCAGTGGTTAGAGTGCTTGCCTAGCAAGCACAAGGTCCTGAGTTCAATCCCTTGCACCAAAAAAACAAAAACAAAACATTTTGAAAGATACACACCAAAATCTAGGAGGGTTTACCTCTTGGTGCCACACTTATACAGTGATTTTACTTTCTTGCCTCTATTTTCTTATTTCTCTGTATTATACTCATGATTCTTATGAACAAAAAAATGCTGAACATTTCTTTTTTTGTCCACTTTCCTTCCCTATTTTAGGTTGGTTATTCTTCAGTCCTGAAGGAAGAGAAGACTTACACAGAAGGGAACATTTTTGGGAGATCAGAACTTCACCCGAGAATTTTTTTGACCGTCCTGGGACTCAGCTCTCATTAGAGGAGATGGAATTTATTCCTTATCTTTATTTTCCCCTTGCTGTTAAACTTTAAATCAAACTTGGAAGAGGTGGTGCCAACTTTATTAGTGCTAATCCATGGCTACATGCCATTAAGATTAATATTTTCCTAGGTTTATTCTTCCCACCCTTCTCCTCCCACATTTTCCATGAACTTAGTGCACTAATGTATTCATGCCCGTAGGGAGTGTTTACAAGCTAGATGAGAAAGACAGACGTGCCACTTCAAAGTCACGGCTTGTTTGAACACATTTGGGCTGACGAACCAATCTGACGACAAATGACTTCTGGCCATTTTGAAAAGGACAAAGGTTGTCCACCTCCACAAAAGTCCCAAACAAGGTGCCACTGGCCCTAAAAGAGCTTACAAGTGAGGAGTTCCAGAACTGCTTTTGAGGAATGGCTGTGGTGGAACTATGCTCTCTCCCAGCTCGGCTGTGGGGACAGAAGCTTAGTTAGTCTGGGACCAGCTAGGTATTTATCCCTTCGGACCCCAGAGATTGGCCAATCTTTTCTCCCATCTGGATTTCTTGTAAGACTCAGGTGATAGGGGTTGGGGATTTAGCTCAAGTGGTAGAGCACTTGCCTCATAAGCACAAGGCCTTGAGTTTGATCCCCAGCACTTACCCCCTGCAAAAAGACTCAAAGAGCGCTTATTTCTCAATTTATTCAATGGTTAAATTCCTATACTTGCTGGGAAATTTTAAAGTACTTATATAAAAATACATTTTCTCTTAAAGTATATTTAAAGCAAGGGATATGTTCTAGAAGCTTAAATTTTTATGTGTTTCATATTAATAAGGAGTACAGTCCGTGAGAAAAGTAAGTTGTGTAACAGGAACCAAAAAGAAGCCATTAGATAATATGTTTAGTCAAATTGCCGACATCGTGAGTTTATAAACAGGCCTGTGTTTTTTTTGTTTTTTTTTTTGTTTTTTTGGTGCTGGGGATCGAACAGGCCTGTGTTTAAAATGCTGCATTATGGGAATCCTGCATATGAAGTCATTGTCACACCCAGCGATGCCCAGGTTTTGGACTTTCTTTATTTTTGAGAGAATTTTAATGAATTATTCTGAACCTGCTGTAAAAAGTGTATTTCATTTACCTTTTATAAAACAGTATCTTTTACATATTGATGAGCTTTGCTTTATTTTTCTTCAAGGGGCTTTCCTGTGATGTGAACTAAGGACTTCCGGTCACTGGTTTATGTGGAAGTCGAAAGTCACTTAGAAAATACACAAGTGCATGCAGTTTGAACAGTCCTGCCATTAAGAGGGAAGGCGGTGATGGCTCGTACCATGCCAGGCATCTTGCTAAGAATCACGTCAAACGGTTTGCACTTGGTCCTGTTGCCAGAGAAGCAGCCTCTCAAAATTTTGGCAGGCATTTTAATCCTACACTATTCTGAAATTTGAATGTAAACAGTTTTATACAATGTTAATTTGATTCAGACTTAATATTGTCACTGGTGACTTTTAAGTATAAATGAGACTAGATCTATTCTTTCATAACTGATTTACCCAGTTCCAATCCGAGAGATAATTTTTGGTTTAGAATCTACCCCATCTGTTTTAGTTACTTTTCTCTCGTTGTTGGGACAGAATACCCGACACCCAAAGTTAGGGGAAGAAAGGTTTATTAGCTCACAGTCTGCAGAGGTTTCAGTCTATAGTCTGCTGGGTCCGAGGCAGGGTGGCATGGCAGAGGCAGGGCGGACCGGCATCGCAGACCGGCAGCAGACCGGGCAGTAAAGTAAAGTGAGGAATCCAAGGAATGTACGCAAATAAGCAAGGCAAACAAGCAGCTAATTAGCTTCTTCCTGTATCTTTTATCTAGGCTACCTGTCCTTAGGGCGGGTAGCACTCCCACCTTTAAATTTAGTTCCACATCCTTGATCCCAGCAGAACCATGCCAAACCGATCAATAGATTAATTTAGTAGCCGCACACTCTAGATCCAGCTATCTCTTACCACATGAGGCTTTGGGGGGACATCTAGACACAAACCATCTATTCTTTCATAACTGATTTACCCAGTTCCAATTTGAGAGATAATTTTTGGTTTAGAATCCACCCCATCCAACTCTTTTTTATATATACATATGGTATATTTTATTTTTGATGGACATATAATATTTGTACTTATTTATGGGGTACAGTGTGATAGTTCAATACATGGATACAATGTGTAATGATCAAATCAGAATAATTAGCATTTCTACCTCCTTGAACAGTTCTCGTTCCTACGGGTTGGAAAGCTTCAAACTCCTCTTTCCTAGTGATTTTGAAATATATTCTAATTGTAGGCTACAGTTACCCTACAAGAATTGATTCCGTCTGTCTGGGTTTTAATACTTAATACTCCTTATCCAGCTTCTTTCTCCTCGCTCCTTCCCAGTCCCTAGGACCACTATTCTACTCTCTTTTTCTATGAGATCATTCTTTTCAGCAAATCACGAATGAATAAGAATACACAGCATTAGTTTTTCTTTACCTGACTTCATTTCACATGATGCCCTCCAGTTTCATCCACATTGCTGCAAAAGATTTCATTCTTTTCGTGGCTGAATAAAGCTCCATTATGTGTATATTCACGTTTTCTTTATTCATCTGACCAAGGACACCTTGGAAAATCCCTTATCTTGGCTATTGTAACATGCAATAAGCACGAGACTGCAAGTATTTCTGATACAGTGATTTCATTTCCTTTGAATATGTACTCAGTACTGGGATTGCTGGATTGTATGGTAGTTCTATGTTAAATTTTTCTTTCTACCTTCCTCCCTTCCTTTGTCTTTCTGTCTTTCCATGACTAGATTATTTGAGTTCAGAAATTCTTGTTTTCTATTTGGTTTGGTGTGTTCAGTGGCTGAGTGTGTGCTGTTGGGAGATGGGGTCTGGCAGGAAGGGACAGATCACCAGCGGTGTGACCCGGAAGGGTGTAGCTCTCTCCCCAGCTCCTCTCTTCTCTCTCTCTGCTTCCTGGCTGCCATGATGTGAGCAGCTTTCCTCCGCCAGATCCTTCCTCCGTGCTCTTTCTGCCCTGGAGCCAGCCCTAAACCATGAGCCGCAGTAACCCTGCTTCCTTGCAGTTGTGGGTGGAGGGCACTGTGTCCCAGTGACAAGAAAATGACTAAGATACTTGATTTCTTGGTCTGGGGGTGATAGAACAAAAAGAGTATTTCTTAAAATGTGGTAATAAGGCCATCATGAGGCCGAGGGGATTTGAAGGACACACAGATGAACATTTTTTTCTTCTGCTAGTTCCATTCTTTTGTTTCCAGTTGTCCCCTCTTCCTAACAAGTGATGCTGCACTCCGCTGCATAATTAAAACTAATCACAGCCACATTGTAGTGGACACTTACCATATGTTGGACACTCTTTAAAGAGCATGAAGTTGTTAGTCCCTGTTATAATCCTATGAAGTAGTCACTATTATTATCATCATTGCCATTTTACAGATGGAAAAGCTGAGGCACAGGAAGATTAAGAACTTGCCTGAGAGCACACAGCTAGTAAATGGAGGAACCAGGATGAAACCCAGGAAGTCTGATTCCTTACAAGAAAGGCAACTCTAGGAAGAATTTGGATTCAGATCCTGGTACAGACACTTTCTAGCTAGGCAATCTTAGGTAAGATTTTTAATCTACCTGGCCTCAGTTTCCATATCTCTGCCTCGGTTTCCTTCCTGAATCTAACACACCATCAATTTATGTGCTACTAAGAGAGCTTTAAAAGCTTACATTCAGGTGTAACATATGCTTCCTTATCAACTATATGATAACAGAGAATATTAAAATATGAAAAGAATGAACATTTTAGAACCAATGACATATTCTAATACTACCAACCTATAGTATCGCCAAGAGTGTTATGACTTGGATCAAAAATGTCCCCCCCAAACCTCATGTGTTCCAAGGTAGAGCTTCGGAAGGTGATTGGATAGGGGGGCTGTTGATTAATCCATTGATGAGTTTGTACCTGAATGTGCTGTTAAGAGGTGGGATCTGGTTGGAGGAAGTAGGTCACTAGGGGAGTGACCTGGAAGGGAACATTGTCCCTGTGCCCAAGCTCCGATGTGCTGACGCCAGAGCAGAATGCTTTCACTTCGCTTTAGAGGGCTTGATGAAGACCGACAGAGCTCATTTGCTTCAGCACCTTCCACACGGTCTTTGCATTTCCGGCTACAAGAGTCCTGAAGGTCACGGAAACATACTCCATGCCTCACATTCCCAAGAGAGCGTCTAGACTTTCTGACTCAAGGCAAATTACTAAATGCATAAATGCCCATTCTACTTAATGACTTGACTTCCACTTTTTCACAGACACTCAGATGTGGCCAGAAATAGCCACAACCCTGTAATCATTCACAGAGCCTAGATAAGTTAAGTGGGTAATGTCTCTCCACAAATCCTTTCCTAAGCTCTTGATGCTGATCTACAGCCCTCCCCCTCTGGCTCACAGAACAGATGTTTGAAAAAATGTCATTTGACTGAGAAGGAAGAAGCATGGCTAAGGTGTGGATTTACACTTCCACCCCCACACACAAGTGCTTGAAGGCTACGATCCATGCTGTCTTTTATGAATGTCTGTCTGTGAAACACGCACAGCCCTTACACACATGCACACTGGCGATGTTTTCCCTGCCCTCAGCATTCACGTGAACCTGGTATTCTTACGGATTTTCTAACTTGTGCTTTGAATATTTTTGCTCCGTAGCGATAGCTTTGAATGAGCTATTTCACATTTTCTTAATAAATGCCAAGAGTGCCATTTGTGTTTCAGTTTGGAAGGAGGTTCTCTGTGGTGGTGGGAGGACAATCCAGGAAGGGCCAGTTTGGTAGTGGCTACCTGACAGAGCTGCAGAGGCCTGCTGCGTTTCCGGTTGCTGACAGGCTGTCGTGGAGGGAGTACGGCCTGCGGGAACTCAGACCGCAGGTGGAGGAAGCAGACTTCCACACAGAAGGACACGAGCTCTGTCACAGGGTGAGTGCTAGGTCTTGGGTGATGACTCGGTGCTTATACGCTCATCATGGAACAAAGGTTAAATCTGACACTGATAACTGCAGCCTTTCCAGGTAATTATTTGCTCTTGTTCTCTCTCAGAGCCACTTACAGTCTCCGAAAAAAGCTCCAGAGACGAGCTTTCCTCTCTTGTCACCTTCTTTTGTCTTCAGGGTGCAGCTCTGATCACTGGCTCTCTCCTGCCTTTTCACCACGGGGACACACCGAGGGCACTCTGTGCTCTAGAAGGAGGGATGAGGATGTGTGCATGCCCAGGACCAGATGCTGAGTGTCGTCTGAATCTCCCGGGGAGTCCTCTGTTTTAACACTTTGAAGCAAGAAACCATGACTCTGGTTGGGCACCCTTCCTTTCTGTTCTGCGGCTGAATCCTCTCTTGGTGCCCATGTTGCCGTCAGTCATCCTTTGCTGGTGGCTGCCACTCAGACATCTGCAGGGAGCTCCTGGGAGGGACACACACTTTCTTCCCTCCTGCGACACAAGCATCCCGGCTGCTAGATCAGGTGGCATAGAGTCCTGGATGAAGCTAGCTCCCTCCCGGCCACCGACTGACCTCTGAGACCAGGATGCACTTACTCCCAACACCAGGAATTGCTAGCTTTCTCCAGTTCCTACAGGGGACATCCAGTTCCCCCCCACCAAGCCCAGTAGAAGACTTGGTTCCCCTCTACCTCGCAAATGGAAAAAAGAGCACTTAGTTGCCTTATAGGTCCAAAACTAAAAGGTCCCCTAAGGGGCAGTTCAACTTTAAGGGCAACTTTATTCCCCCTCCAAAGATGCTTTTTGATTCCCTCCACTTTATTTCATTTTGACAAAATACATGTAACAATAACTTTACCATCCAAGCCATTTAAAGTGTACAGGCTGGTGGCATAACATACATCCATCTCCATGCCTCTTTTCACTTAGTAGAGCTGAAACTTCATCCTCATTCCTCAACATCCCATCTCCCCCTTCCCCCAGCCCCTGGCAACTACCATTCAACTCTCTGTCTGTATAGTTTTGACTCCCCTAAGTAACTCATATAAGCCGGATCATACAGTTTGTATTTTTGGTGACTGGCTTATTTTACATAGCATAATGTCTTCATATGGTGTAGCATATGTCAGTATATACTTTTTTAAAGGCAGAATTATTATTCCATTATATGAATATACCACATTTTGTGCATCCATTCATCTGTCAATGGACACATGCCAAAGATTTTTTTTCATGGAATTTTTTCCAACTTTAAAATTCTGAAGATCCAATATACCCAGGAAAACCCATTTCATATGTATTTTGTAATGACTAAACAATATTTTTTAAATTTGCACTTTCTTATGTAATATATTATCTGTATTTTTATATAATTTTTTTACTGTATGATTTTTATAGACCGGAGTTCCACTGTGGTGTATTGGTCAGAACAAGCTGGGTGAGACTGCAGTAACAAACACTCCCAAACCTAGGTGACATGAAACAACAAATTTTAATTGCTTACTGTATGGAAAATTATACACATATTAAAATTTCTGCCTGGAAGCCACATTGTATTTCCTTAGCCCAAGCTAGTCACATGACCTCGCTTTGCATAGGGTAGAAAGAACATGCAATCCTACTGTACAGAGAGAAGGAGAATGGGAAATATCTGCCCAATAGCACTAATGATTACCATATTAAGGACATAATATAATAACCTGAATCTCATTTTTGGACACATACGGTATTTTCCGTAAGGTGAATAATTTTTGGATGCCTATTTGTTTAAGATGTCTAAAGCCCTCAGAAGAATTCAAGTGGAAATGTTAATGATGCCAACTATTTATGTTGGGCTAGTGCAAATCTTCAACAAATTTTATTTTATTTATTTAATTTTTAAAATAAATTTTAAATAGCAAGCAGTGATATAAATTTGAATCATGACATTTGGCATTGTTCCAAATATCAATAGTTCAAGGGAAAAAAGGCAATGTTAAGGCGAAATATTCAGATAAGCTTCTTTGCCTAAAACGTGTTTATCTATTTTCGTTTTTACTGTAAATAATGAATCTTCTATATCTTTGTATACAAAGATTCCCAATATTAGCAGGTCCAGCTAAACTGTCAGCAGTTTGCAAATTATCCATCAGCTGCTGCCCCTACCCCTGAATCCATGCAGGGCTTTGGATGCATGAGTGAGCACATTGGGCTTTCAGGGCTGTTTCTCAGTCTCTTCCAGACGATCCTATGTACAAATTTGCTTCGACACCCAGGTACGTATCGCCTCGGGCTGTGGAGAAGTCCATCTGTCATCATCAGACTCTTCACACCCAGTGACACTGAATTCAGGTGAGAACAAATGGGCTAATAGCCAACACCAGCTCAGAGGCTGTAACCTGCCCAAGGAAACCAAGATGCCAGGGAGGGAGCAATGCAAAATATTCTAGCAAAGTCAAATCCAAGGATAGCCGCTATCCAGAGTCAGTTGTCCAGCCGGTCTCTGGGTACACACCGGCCACACAGACACTACCAGTAGTTATTTTATGGAACGTGTCTCACGTCACAGCTGCAAGACAAGGGGGAATATGGCACATGAAAAGTGCAGACCACGTTCGAGCTCTTGCTGTCCCTACTGAGACATTCATCCAACCAAGCCACATATCTTCAGTTATTTTTATTATATCTTTTACTAATTAAGGCCACTTCACCCAAATCGTAGTCAGTGGGTACTATTGCACGTGAAGAGAGAGAGGGAGATGAAAAGGATCCATTTTGCAACCTATCTGAGAAATACTGGGTAAATCAAAGATAAACAAGAGTATTGTGAAACTTCACAGAGTTTAATCCCCTGATGTGATTGTCAAGCTTCAAAAGATAACTAGTGTTTCTCAGTATAAATGACCACGGTACATCTTTTTCAGATAAAGAAACAAAATATCGTTAATATATAAATGAATGCTTTGCCTCTTTCCTGACCTGCACCTTCAATGAAAACTTGTAACAAAGTTTATTAAGCATCTCCCCCTTTATTTGATATTGATACTTGAACCACTTCATGGCCTTTATTATATATACCCAGCTAATCAGAGGTGCAAGACCCCTCTGAAATGAGGGACTGTCTCAAACAGGCTGGAATTTTCTTGAAAGAAATTTAAAATGATGGAAAGAAGGAGGAGAGGAGAAGACCCTACAAAGGTGGGGAGTGTGCAAAGTGGTTTGGTGGGGAACTGAATACAAGAAATGGAGGAACAGAGCTCTTGGGGAAACTTTGAGATGAGAGACACTTATAGAAGGGAAGAATGAGGAAAATAACATTTAAAAACTCATGTGGTGATTCCTATTTGGATCACCTTTGAAATCTGTTGAGAAATGCAGGAGAGCAACCAGGTATGGTTGCACATGCCAGTAATCCCAGCTGAGGCAGGAGGGTGGCAAGTTTGAGTCCAGCTTCAGCAGTTTAACAACTTAGCAAGACTCTGTTTCAAAAATAAAAATGGGATGGGGATAAAGCTCAGTGTGAAGGCCCTGATTTCAATCACTAATACAAAGAAAGGAAGGAAGGAAAGAAAGAAAGATGGAAGGAAGGAAGGAAGGAAGGAAGGAAGGAAGGAAGGAAGAAAGAAAGAAAGAAAGAAAGGAAAGAAAGAAAGAGAAAGACAGAAAGGAAGAAAGAAAGGTAAAAGCTGGTGAGACCGTTGATTGCACTTGGATACTAAAGTGTGTCTTCGAATGCTCACTTTGTTGAGACTAGTGGCATGAGCTCCCAGCTTTATTCAAGTTACAACAAAACAAAACCTCTTTAGAGAAATGCTGAATAACATTCAGCATTTTCAATTTCTACAGCCAGGAATAAAGATAAGGAATTCAAAAAAAATACTTATTGCTTTTGGCCAAAGGGCCTTTTAATATTAATAGAACAAAGAATAGAAATGATGGAATTTTTTTCTAATTTTAAAGATTGACACAAAACTAGGAGTGAATTTCTGAGTACAAGACAAAGCTGCATTGTAGATATTGATTTCATAAAAGAAAACATCAGAGCAATATTTGCTCATATAATTTTAATTGTTCCTTTGATTAAAACATGAATTTTCCAGTTCAAATAAAACTTTTAAGAACTTTAATTTTACATTAAGCCTCAGCCATCTGCTTGGCTAATTATAGAACTTACTTGTATTAATATAACATACTACATCAGATTGTTAGGATTAAATGAATTAATATATGGGAAATACTTAGAACAAGACCTTTCATTTGGCTTCAGCTCTATAGATTGTTAATAATTTTTTTGTTTGTTTGTTTGTTTTCCTTTTTGTTTTTTGGTGCCAGGGATTGAACTCTGGGCCTTGTGCTCGCTAGGCAAGCACTGTAACCACCGAGCTAAATCCCCAGCCCCAGATTGTTAATATTTTGTAACCAAATTTCATACTTTTTCTGCAACAGCTTTGAAGTTAGGTTGGTATTGCTCCTTTGTGCTAATGTCACAAAATATCATGGATGAAGTGGCTGATAAACAACAGAAATTTATGACTCAGAGTTCTGGAGGGCAGGAAGTCTACCATCAAGTCACCAGCAGATTTAGCATGAGGACTTGCCTCCTAATAGATAGCAATCCTCTCACTATGTCCCACATTGGAAGGGGAGGAAGGGACAATGCTATATCATTTGTAAAACTTTGTTCTCATGACCCTGTCACCTCCCCACTATTTTTTAGTATTTTATTATATTTTCTATTTCATAAATGATTACATTTCTTTTTATATACTGATAGTAAAATACATGAACCTCAGCTATCATTAAAAAAACAAAGTGCCATCCCTGCTATCCCCCACGAGACCTGTCAGGGTAAAAGGTATTTGTGGATAACTGAGGTTTTAGCATCCTGTGAAGGTAGGGTGAAGAACCAAGACCTGCCAAGGCACTCACTGAAGGCCACAGTAATACAGAATGAGTAGTGGAAGTAGTTAAAAAATACCAGTTTGGGCCATGTGGCCAGTCACAAAAATGAAAATTATAATTGTCATGAGTATTTCTTTCCTGTTTTATTAATATGCTTGT
>PVJO010026904.1:0-20433 GCA_004026905.1 Hystrix cristata | reverse complement strand
TTTTTTTTTTTTTTTTTGTGGTGCCGGGGATCTAACTCAGGCCCTTGTGCTTACAAGGCAAGCACTCTAATCACTGAGCTAAATCCCCAGCCCCTGGATTTATTTTTATAGGTAAGTATTAGACATCTTTTGTTGATGTGGGAAAATAAAAAAATCAAAATATTTATGGATAACATGTTTTTCAATTCAAGCTGAAAGTAGCTTTAAGTCTCCTAAGATAGATAGACAGATCTCCAAATATACGGATACATATGGATCTATATGTACACACATTTATAAGGTATGAAACTAATTTTTTTGAATATAAGACTAACAATAAAATAATTATCAATTTTTGTCACCAAAATGTTAATATCTGGGCATCTTTGTGAATTCCAGCATAAAATAAATTTCCAATGCTCAATACTTTACTTTTGAAAAAAGAAGAAATGGTTAAAATGGTAAATTTCATGTTATACATATTTGCATGTATACACAAAAAGGACTGTGGAACTGTTAAGTACCTACCACTGTTCCAGTTTCTTAAGAAATTGAAGTGAATAAAACTCCAAATCTTTTTCTTCTGAAACCTCATCTGTTGAGAGTGGAGCGATAACATAGCATTTGGGATGAACGAAGTGGCTGGATCTGTGGCTGAGTGGTAGAGAGTCTGCCTAATATGCATGAGGTCCTGGGTTCAACCCTCAGTGCACATGCATGTGCTTACACACACACACACACACACACACATACACACAATGGGGAAAAGATGGATCACTCAATAAATATTTCTGGAATAACTTGGCAGCTGTCTTGTTTAAAGGTTGGTCAATATGTTAGACCTTATACTACAATTAATTCAAGAAAGATCAAAGACTCAAATGTATAAAATGAAACCAAAAGAATGCCAGAGGATTGATGAAAGAAATTTTAAAAAAGAATAAACTCAAAACTACGGAAGATGTTTCTAAATATGAAACATAAAAGACCAGTAAATTCTACCATAGACAAACATTTGAAAAATGTACATGTGAAATCAATCACAAGCAAAGAAAGAAACTACATTACAAAATCAGAAAAATCTTGGAACTAATAAAATGATCTAGTTGCCCAAGTATGTAAGGGGCCGGTGCAGGCCAATAAGGAAAAGCAAAACAAAACAAATAAATGAAAAACTCCCCAAAGTATGTGAGCCTGTATTTGGTGAGAAACTAAAATAAATTGTTTACTCCAAGTTTTAGTAAGAAAAATGTAAACAAACCTCTGAGATGCCATTTAATTTAGATTGGCACAGTTTAAAAAATTTAAAAACACGTAGCTGGGCATGGTGGCACTTGCCTGTAATCCCATCTACTTGCGAGGTGGAAGTAAGAGGATCACTAGTTCAAGGACAGCCTGGGGAATTTCTTGAGACTTTGTCTTCAAATGAGAAAAAATGAAGAGGATGAGGACATAGCTCATAGAATGCCCCTGGGTTCAATCCCCAGTACCGGAAAAAAGAGTTGAAAAATACACTGTTGGAATACACATGGAATAACAGGCAATTTTTATTGGCAGTATGTACTGGAACAACCCCTATAAAGTGCAGCTTGGCAATGTATAATAAAATTACAAATGCAAATGCATTATGGCCCAACAATGCCATTTAATTGTATTTGTTACAAAATGTCATAAGAATCTTCAAAATGACATTTATTGTTAGAGCTAAACCAATAAAACTCTAAAAACAATAAAAGGAAGACATAAGAAAAATATCTTTGTGACTATAGGTTTGGCAAAGATTTCTTAGATATTACACTAAAAGTACAATACATAAAAGAAAAACTGATAAAGTGCACTTCATTAATATTCAAAACTTTTGCACTTCAAAAGACACTATTAAGAAAATGAAAAGAAAAACCGAAGACTGGTAGAAAATATTTCCAAATTGTATATCTGAGGAAGAACTTGTATCTAAAATATGTAAAGAACCCTACAACGCTATAGTAAGAACAAACAATCCAATTTAAAAATGGATAAAAAGCTAGGCAAACAGGTGCATACCTGTAATGCCAGCTACTTGGGAGGCTGAAGCAGGAGCATTACAAATTTAGGGGAAGCCTGGGCAACTCAGCAAGACCCTGTCTCAAAATAAAAAATAAAAAGATCTGGGGATGTAGCTTGATGGTAGAGCAACCCAGGGTTCCATCCCCAGTAATGAAAAAAAAAGGCAAAAGACTTGAATAGACATTTCATGAAAGATATATGAATATCTAATAAACACACTGAAATATAATCACATGAAAATATAATCATTAGGAAAATGCATATTAAAACCAGAAGTGGCTGGGTACTTGGGAGGCTGAGGCAGGAGGATCGCCATGATTTAAAGGCCAGCTTGGGCTAAATCATGAGTTCAAGTCCAGGCTGAATTACATAGCAAGACTCTGTTTCAAAGAAAAAAAAAATCCCCACAAGAATAAGATGTTTTATGCCCACCTAAATGACTATGTTAAAATAGACAGTAACAAATATTGGTGAAGATGCAGAAAAACAAGAGCCCTCATACATTGCTGGTGGCAATGTAAATGGTACAACTAGTTGGAAAACAGTTTGGTTGTTTCTTAAAATGTCAAACATGAGGGTTGGGGGTTTAGCTCAATGGTAGAGTGCTTGCCTTGCGAGTGCAAGGCCCTACATTCAATCCCTAGCACCCTCCCCCAAACAACAATAGGAAACACAAATTTACTGTGTGATTCAGGAATTCTGTACTCCTAGGCACTTAGCCCAGAAAAATGAAAATATATGTTTACACAAAGACTTGGACGAGAATGTTCATAGCACTGTTTATAGTAGCAAAATGGAAACAACCAAGTGTTCATTGACCAGCAAATGGTTAAATGTAATGTAAAGTATGCATGTAATGAAATACTGTTCCACAAGAAAATGAGACAGAATGTTGATATGGGACACAACATGAATGAATCCTGAAAACATGCTAGAAGATACAATGACCTCTTACTGTTTGATTTAATTTATAGAAAATGTCCAGAATAGGCAAACCTAAAGCGATGATAATAAGATTTGTGATTACTTTGGGTAGAGGATGAGAATGGGGAGTGACTACAAATGGAATGGGGCATCTTAAAGGAGTGACGGAAGTGTAAAATGTTAGGGCGATGGTGAAGGGTGAATTTGCTAAAAATTAATAGGAAATCACTTAAGATGGGTGAATTTTATGGCATGTAAATGATACATCAATGTAATTATTTTTAAATGATATTATACACTGTTAGTGATTGCAGGATTGTTACAAGTGAAAGATTGGGGCCAATGTAAATGCCCTCAATAGATGATGGATTAGCTAACTTGCAGTGTGGTGTACTAAAAGCAGTTATTTACACACTGGTGTGAAATAATCTTTAGGCATTATTAGGGAAAGTGCAAGATGTACAGTCTGACCATTTGTGTAGACAACAGGCAAAGCAGGAATAATGGGTCCTTGGGAATTTGCTCATATTTCTAGGTTACCTCTGGGAAGATATGTGAAAAACGACTTTGTCTCTGGAGAAGCAACTGGGTGGCTGAGAATAGAGGGAGAGGGACACCTTTTATTGCATGTTTGAGCCATGTAAATTATTACCTATGCAAAAACGCAATCAAACTACAATTGAAAAATAATTCTATTCAAACGGATTATTTGATCTTTTTATTTTTTATAATCTTCCCCAGTAGGTGGCGCTCTTGAAACACCATCCTGTACTCGTTTTTACTGCCCACGCCCGTGCTGGGGTGGAACCTGGGGTGTCACACAGGCTAGGCAGGTGCTCTACCACTAAGCAACACCCTCAGCCCTGGCTTTTATTTTATTTTAAGAAAAAAACAGAATTTGCTCTCACAGCCCTTTGCCATTTGTCACTCTGTGAAACCTGAGACAAGGTTTGGGGCTGATAAATCCCTCTGTTGGGAGCTCTCCAAAATGTATTGCTTTGTTTCTGAGAACTGGATAGAAGGGAGAACACCTGGATTGAAAAAGAAAAATTGCAGTTGGTCAGAGAACTAAATCATGCCTTCAGACTCACTTTCTGATTGAAACTTTTGATGAATTGAGTGTATCAGAACTTCCAATTGATTGATAGACTGATCGAAAAGTTACTGTAGGTCAGTGGCTCTTAGCTAAGGATGACTTTGCTCCGAAGGGGACACTTGGTGACGTTTGAACACATTTTTGCTTGCCACACCAGGGGTGCTACTGGGGTCTGGAAGGTAAAGGCTGAGGATGGCGTTACAGCTCCTCTGCTGCACAGGACACCCAGCGTTACGAAGGATTAACGGGCCCCAAAGTGTTAAAAGTGGGGTCTGAGAAACCCTAATATGGTTAAGGTTGAGATGCAGCATCTCTGTGGGGCCTCTGTGAGGCCCTGTTCTAAGGAGATTTACAGATACACAGAGAATTCATATTTTCTTAGACCCAGGCAATGAGTACTGGTCCCAGTGTTTTTAGAAAAGGGACTCCACAGTCTCCCCTTCTCTCTCTCTTGCTCTCTCTCTCTCTCTGTCTCCTCTCGCTCTCCTTCTCGCTGTGTCTCCTCTCTCTGACTCCTTTCTCTCTCCTCTCTCTCTCTCTCTCTTTCTCCCTCCTGATCTTTATAGTTCCCTGGGAGCAGGAGGTGACTTGGCAGCAGTAGAGGGGCAGGTGATGTAAAGATACTTCTTCAGAATTGGTGTTGAACTCACCTACTCTGAGTGCTGAGGTCATTTCTTTCTCAGCTGGTTCCCTTGAAGGTGACTGTATTGGTCATCTTCTCGATCCTTGAGGGGCTGAAGAGAACACCGTAGTCATACATTCATGTTTCCAGCCTTTGTTAATGAATCTGATGCATATTTATGGATTTTTTTTTTTATGTATAAGGCTTTGGAGTGGGTGCTTCGGGGTCCTAGTGCTGAAAGACGACAATGACTAGGGGACCATTGTCTAGTTTCTCTGTGTAGCCTTCTCGGAGTCTTCTTCTGCTTGTTCTCATTGGATCCTGATCTCAGTCTCTCTCAGCTCTTTTCTTTATTTCTTTCATTCTACCTAAAGGGACAACTATCCCATTGTCTGGTATACTGTGAGGAGTTTCTTACCTGTGGAGTATTTTTTAATGCGCCTCCATTCTGAACTTTCACCCCCACTAACTGTAGCAAAGTCTCCTTCATTGCTCATCCTTACCTGATAGAGCTGGTCATTGGGCAACAGAGTCTGCTTGTCCGAAGCTGTACAAAAAATAAACAAAATTCATGTGAGACAGAACTGTTAATAAATTGGGTCGCGTTTGCACAATAGAATATTAAATAGCGTAAAAACCATCTACACACAAGAGCATGGATCAATCTCGCAAATACATTGTTAAGTGAAAGAAGCCAGGCTCCAGGACACTGCATGAGTTCATTTGCATAAGGAACAAAAACAGGCAAGATTAGTCTCTGATCATTCTTGGGGGTAGGCAGTGAACTGATTTTCTTTCCTTTTTTTTCCGGTACTGTTGGGGATTGAACCCAGGTCATTCACACTGAGCTACGTCCTTAGGCCTTTTAAGATTTTTTAATTTTTACTGTGAGACAGGGTCTTGCTAAGGTACCCAGGCTGGGATTGAACTTGCAATCTTCCTGCCTCTGCCTCCCAGAGTTCTGGGATTACAGGTGTGTGCCACAATGCCTGGGTAATATTTTTTTTCTTTAGCTGGGTGCTAGATGCCCAAGTGTTTTAGGTTTGTGAAAAAATTTTTTGGAAGCTGGGTCTGGTGTTACCTACAATCCCAGCACTGTAGGAAGCTGAGGCAAGAGGATCACACGTTCAAGCCCAGGCTGGGCAATGTATTGGTTTAGCAAGACCCTGCTTCAAAACTAAATAAGTAAATAAACAAAAATAAAAAAGGAACTGGGATGTAGTTCAGTGTGAAGGCTCTGGGTTCAATCCTCAGTACTACAACAATAAAAAAATTTTTTTTGAGCTATATACTTATGATTCACTTTTTTAATATAAATTTTACTTCAATAAAGATTTTCTTTTAAACACAGAGGACAAGTCAGAGGGAGCTGGACTGAGAGGGTAATATGTGGGTATAATGCCAAATGTCTTTTCCGCCCCACGGAAACAGAGCCTCACCCAAGTGTGCACATTAGCGACTCCCGCCAGCTCTCCTGTTGGGGCTAATGCAGCAGGAAGGAAGCCCAGGGCCTCAGCTGGTCCCATCCCACCGCTAGGACTAACGTTCTTTTACCTCTTGAGTGGCGAACTCCATCCTGGCCCGCGATGAAGTAGGCCCCAATGGCAAGGAAGAAAGTGCTGATGATTTCAACGAAGACAAAGCCGGATATGGAAGCTGGGCCCAACTCAATGCAGTTCTGACACACTGTGGGGAGCACACACGGAGGGACACATCTCCATGGGGAAAGGAAGGTTGTTCTCCTGGAGCCTCCTCTCCTCCTGCTAGCAGTAATGCCTCTGTCTAGGGCAGCAGGCTCCTCCCGGTGGGCAGTGTGGCAAGGAAGCCCCCTGGACCAAGCTCGATGCCCAGCACTGAGATGCCCCGGGATGCCCAGCCAGCCTCAGCGTCAGGAGCCACGCAGCACGGAGGGGAGACCGGATCCTGCTCTCCACTAGCAGCTGCACTCTTTCCTCATGCTGCTCACCTAGCTGTCTCTTCTGTGTCCCCCCACCCTTACTCCATTTACAGGAGCTGCTGAACTGCTCCAATGCACGGGCCTATGCAAAGACAAACCAGGTTTTACAGGACTAGTTATGTGCTTCCAAGAAGCTGGGTGAACTCTCTTGTTTTATTTATTTATTTGTTCTTTTTTGAGACAGGGTCTCCTCACTATGTAGTTCAGGCTGGCCTTGAACTCACTATGTAGGCCAGGCTGGCCTCGAACTCCCAACAATTTTCCTGCCTCAGCCTCCCAAGTGCTGGGATTGCAGGCTCGCACCACCATGCCTGGGTTCCATTTTATAACTGGTTTTTTTTTTTTAGGGGGTAGGGGGTGTGGTTCAGGGAATTGAACTCAGGGCCTTGCGCTTGCTAAGCAGGCACTCTACCACTGAGCTACATCCCTAACCCCTCCATTTTAAAACCCCCTCCATTTTAAACTAGACAATAAACTGGTCCAAACAGTCAGTAGTGCTTAATTTCATAACAAACAAACCAAATGAGATTACATACTTCTGTAATACACTTGGAGTGGCTTTGAAATTCCATTTTCTCCCCGACACTGATAAACCCCTCGAGGGTCCTTGGTAGTACTTCCCAGATTCCATGTGTTTTTATTTATATTTGTGGAATTTATCATAGTCCCATCTTTAAGCCATTCGATATTTTTGTCTTTCAAATTACAAATCAGAAGTACAGAGCCATCTTCTCGTTTATCATCCACTTTTATCAAATTGTCCTCTGAAAAGGTAAAAACCAATATTCTGTTAAGGAGCTTGTATCTGAACTTCACCCTGCCTCAGGGGACTCACCAGGACACCTTTAGAGCAGTGCTTCTCAAACTTTAAGGTGCACAAAGACCCCGTGGGGAATCCCTTTAGAATTCAGGTCCAATTCAGTAGTTCTGGTCATGTGAGATTCTGCCTCCTGGGTGCCAATACCGTTGGTTCACAGGTTACACTTCAAGACGCGCCTTCTTCCTAGGGCTCTATCCTTTCTTCCAGTACCTGACAACTAATTGTTTAGCTACAAGAAAGCGCCCAGAACAGGTCAAGGGAGGGCACTGATTTGTTTGATAATGGAGATAGCAGCTATGTACTACCATCCTCTTATCCTTTCTAAATTGTTTCTTCTATGGAACTACTATTGTAGGAAACCACATCTCTCTCTCTCTCTTTCTCATCTTTGTTTTTGAGACGTGGTCTCTTGATATAGTCCAGATTGGCCTTGAACTTGCTATCTAGCCTAGGTTGGCCTCAAACTTGTGATCCTCTTGCTTCAGCCTCTCAGGTGCCAGACTTGCAGGTGTGTGGCCTGCTGGAAGCGACATCTTTATGAATTTCCTCAGAGATTAAGGACAGAAAGAAGCCATTTCTCCTACCTTGTTTCTCCTGGGCCATGGTACCTGTAGAGACAGAAGAGAGATAGAAGGTCAGTTGGGCATGGAGTTGTTCCAATCCTTGGGAGGTATTCCCATGATATTTGAGGTCAAGATCAAGAGAGGTCCTGACCTAAGGACATGACAGTATCTGTACATAATTTCACAAAATTAAAAGTAAGATGATAATAAAGAATTTATGGTTGAAGGGAGGAAAGGGGAATGGGAAAAAAAGAAGCAGCAAGATATATCATGTACAGGTACAAATTCCCTATAATGAATGTTATCATTATGTATATCTAAAATGTACCACTAAAATAAAATTTAAAAAAAGTTTCCAAGATAACGAGGAATAAAGAACTCATGACCATTTAAGGAAAAAAAAAAGAATTTATTTAGTCTTGCCTGGTTTCCTGGGTGGGAGTTTCTAAACCCATGGGATTTTATGAGTGGTGAGAATGCCTTGTTATCCACGGAGGACCTTTAGATCATATACAGTTTATGCCAAGAAGATGATTTAGAATGGGGCTGGTCTAAACCAACCATACGGTTAGAGGACCGGGGCTTTGAAGCCACTGACAACAGCCCTGGGAGGGGAGTGCTAGAGATTAAATTCAATTAAGTGGTGAATGATTCAATCCATCATACCTATAAAAACTGTGATGGAGCTTCCTGGTTGGTGAACACATCGATCTACTAGAGGGGGACATGTTCTGATTCCACAAGGAGAGGGCAGGACCCTCCCAGACCTTGCTCTGACTTTTCATTTGATTGGTCTTTTTAATGGTTTGTTTCTAGACCAAAGCCTCACGCAGTCATAGGTGGGGCTGGATCTAGAGTGTGATTACTAAATCAGTCCACTGATTGGTTTGGCATGGTTCTGCTGGGATCAAGGATGTGATGCTAGGATGAATGGCGCTAGGATTAAGGGTAGGAGTGCTACCCACCCTAAGGGCAGGTAGCTTGGATAAAACATAAGGGGCAGAAAAAAGCTGCTAAGGGCCCTTGCTCACCTTGCTGCCTTCTGCCTCGCTGCCCTGCCTTCCTGCCTTGGAGCCAGCTAACTATGGATGAAACCTCTACAAACTGTGAGCCAAATAAATCTTTCCTCCCTTAACTTAGGGTATTGGGTATTTTGTCTCAGCAATGAGAAAAGTAACTAAGAGACTCTTCATGTTATTTTATATATAATAAAGCTATATTAGTAAGTAAATTGCTTTCTAGACTTCTGTGAGTTATTCTAACAAATTATCAAACTTAAGGTGTTGTGAGAAGCCCCTAGATGTATAGTCAGTTTGTCAGATGTATGAGTGGTCTGGGGATTCTTGTACTTTTGGTTGGCATTTACAGGAAAGGCAATCTTTCTGGGACCTTGTCCTTAACTTGTGGGATCTGATGCTAACTCTGGGGGATCAGCATCAGAATTAGATTGCAGTAGATATAAAGGTATTGCCTATACCATCCAAAATGTTCTGCTCCTTTAGCAGCTAAAGCTTAGGCGAGGAGTGGGTTTACCTTAAACACAGACTTTTAGAAGAGTTATTTCTAAAATATTTGGCCTTGGCAATCTATTTCTTATAGAAACCCTGGATGTCCCAGGAATGTTAGCTATTCAAATGTCCAAACTCAGAGTAGTAGAGTTACAGTGTAGAGTGTTATGGAGACCTAGCACTTAAATTCAAGTGGATTTTTTTTCCTATTTTCTTTTTCAATTTTTATTTTTATTAGTACATGTTTGCAGTACATAATGTACATTCCTTATGTGGGGAGTTGGCACAGTACATAACACATCTTAATTATTTTCACCCCTCTTTCTCCCTCCCCTCCTTCTATCTCTTGATCCCCTCCCCTCCCCATTTGAGAAGGATCCAATTCATTACTTCCTGTTATCTATCTTTCATTTTGCTCTTTATTTATATTTTGGGTTTCTCATATAAGAGAAGCCATGTGATATTTAAACTTGTGTGTCTAATTTATTTCATTAAGGTCCATCCATTTTCCTACATGTGATTGAAGTGTGTCTTTCTTTATGGCAGAATAGCACACCATCACGTATAAATACCACATTTTCTTTATCCTTTCATCTGTTGGTGGACATATAGGCTGCTGTGAGATTTAGCTATTATGAATTGTGCTGTTATAAGTGTATACATGTATCGCTGTAATATTCAAATTTGTGTGTGTGTGTTTTGAGATAGGGTCTCATTATGTAGTTCAGGTTGGCCTTGAACGCACTAAGTAGTCTAGGCTGGCCTTGAATTTACATCAATCTTCCTGCCTCAGCCTCCCGAGTGCTGGGATTACAGGTGTATGCCACCATGCCTGGCAATATCCAAACATTTTAAGAGAAATACGAGGACCTGACATGGTTAGGCCTTGTGAAAGAAGAGAGCGGTGATATGAAGAATAGTTGCACTTCCAAGGAATTTACTATGAAGCGGAAAAAAGAAACATACGTAATTAACACGTTAGAACTCATTATTTTTAGTACATAATGAATGCATATGAAAGGGAATAGAGGTATTGGCTTTGCTCAAGGGTGAGGCTCGGGGAAGCCTTCATAGAGGAGGTGACATTTGGCTGAACCTTGAAGAACAGTTTAGAATTCATCCAACAGAGAAAGATATTTTGGGCCCAAAACATAGCTGAGCAGTTTGGAAAAGGACAAGACAAGTAGTGGGGCTAGATGTAGAGTATGTGATGGGGAGATCCGGTCATGGGTCAAGGTAGGATGGGAACATGGGAAGACGCCGGCTGCCTTAGGACTGGGTGTGGGGTGGAACTGCTTAGGAAGTGTCCGGCTCAGTGCCTGGGACAGAATAGGAGCTTTATATTGAATTAAACCATGAATGGATAAAGCCATGAGTAGGGAAGAAAAAGCCACAAGTAGCAGTTGAATAGGTTTCTTACTATCCCTTCTCCCCAACTACTTGCTCAGTACAGGAGGACAAGGACAGTGACCTCAGATTTCACAGGGAAGGAGAGGACATCAATGGTCGAGAGTTTTTTGTGGGGGTGTGCTGCGGATCGAAATCAGGGTCTAGGTGAGCACTCTAACCACTCTAACCAGGTGGGCACTCTAACCACCGAGCTAAGCCCCCAACTCCACTGACATTTTAAAATTTCGTGTACCTGTGCTGTTTCCTTTTAGGGTTGAGAACTCGTGTAGCCAAATGTCTGAATTGCCTGCAGTGGAAACCGAGCAGAGAGCAGGGCGCTGTTCGAGTGCACGGAGCTCACTGGTGGCTGAGCTGGACCCAGAGCTCGTGTTTTCTACTGCTCAACCCAGCGCTCTTCCCACTGTATCCGGCCACCTCGCTGTGCCCTCAGCACTGCCCTCCATCTGTGTTGTCTTTAGCTTGCTCCTTCTCCTTTTTCTTTCAGAAATACTTCTACACTCTGCCGTCTTCTTCAAGTCTTCCACTCAGCCATTTCCCAGCTTAGTTTCAGCAGATGACATCGCCTCCCACCTAACTTTTTGAGAGCCCGGGTGTTGTTATGGGCCAGTCTCCTTCAGCTTCCTTTTTGTTTACAAGCCTGCCTGTGGCTGGAGCTGGCTGAGCTTTCTTTCTGCTTGTCTCAGCAGTTACAATTGCCTTCCCCTCTTGCACTCAAGCCCATTCTTAGCTCTGTCCTTCCATCATCAACTCCAGGCCTTGCTCTACTCCAGGTCTTGTCTTCTTTAGACAGAAATGTGCTCAAGTGTCTATTAGTCCAAAAAATTTCTTGGACTCTACTTCCTCCTGTACCTACTATTCCAAATTTCTTTCCAGAATAGTCTACACTCGCTGTTCTTTCTTGATTTATTTATTTTTGGGTGCCGGGGATTGAACTCAGGGGCTTGTGCTTGCTGGCAAGCACTCTAATCTCTGAGCTAAATTCCCGGCCCTTGCTGTTCTTTATTATTTGCCATTTACCTTCTATTCATCCACTTGGCTTCCACTCACACTACTGTAACAAAAAATTTCTGAATCACTCATAACCTTTATTGTGCCAAATCACACAAACAATTTTAAAATATATTTTTATATTAGTGGGTTCTCTTTTAAGTGTCAGACTCTAATTTTCTCCTAGACACTTTTCGCTTCCTTGGTTTCCATGGTATTACACCCATGTGTAATAGTTACTCATGTGATTATTATAGCTCTTCAATCATTTGTTTATCTCTGAGTTTTTTTCCTCTAATTACCTCTTAAAATGTGGTATCTTACAGTTCCATCCTCAGTCCTTTCTTCCTCACATATCACCTAGTACTCATGTGATTTCAAGAATATTTATGGTTTTAGCTTCCCCCGATACTAGAGAACAGGTGTCAACCCTAGTTCATCCACTTCCTGTTGGATATTTTGAACTGGACATTTGTACAAGCATCTCATATTGCACCTTGTGCTCAATGTGGCCACATCGAAACCTAACTCTCCAATTAGACTACAAGCTCTTTAGAGCAAAAGCATTTTATTCATCTTTTTATCCTTCTGGATATTAGGATCTCATCAATACTTTTGATCAGTTGACCAACTGACCAACTAAGTGAATACTATGGCCAGCTCCAGTTCTGGATCAAGAACATGTACATTTTCCTTTCAGTTTCTTTGCCTGTGCCATTTGAGGCTATGTTCAAGCCTAAGATGGCGGCAGCAGGGCCTCTGTCTAGCTAGTTAAGGTCTCTGGTTTGATTTCTCAGGGACAAGGACCTTATCTCTCCCCTGGGCTCTGCTTTTTCCCAGCAGAGAACAGTAAGAGGATTAATTTTTGTCTCCTTCGAATTCTGAGGTGACAACTGAGGTTGGTTCAAGGTTAGGATTCCGATGTCCCCGTCTTCCGGGAGATGAGCCCTTCCCGGACACCCCTCCTCAGGCTGCCAGAGTCCCTAGCAGGTTCTTACCTTGGAGAAGAATGACCACCAGGAGGAGGCCAGCCAGGCCCTTCCCCCGCTCCATGTCGGTCTCTGTCCTTCCCCAGCAGAACCACAGAGCAGCCCCTCACAGCCAGCAGCCTGCACAGCACCTCGCCTGGCTCCGCCCAGCACCCTCCAGGCGGGGCTCCCCAGAAGGAAGAACCCATGGCCTCCGCTTTAGGTGCGGCCTGCGGGGCCTCTGCAGGGCTGCAGGTGTGCGTGCCTTTTGCTTTTCCGTTGAGGGGTGCAGGGTGCGAGAGAGTGGGCTGGATTCCCACGAAGAGACAAAGCTTGACCTGAGAACCACTTCAGATGCTGGCTTGCGGGGTGAGCCTGAGCCCTTTTCGGAAGGAGGGAGATAAATGTTCCTGCCACCAGTTGTTACTAGGCTCACAGCCAGTTGTCACTTGATGCTAGAACTAATGAGTTTAGGCTGGACTCTGAGGTGCTTGGGGCTGAGGCTACGAGTGGAAAAGCACCTCAGTCCCAGCCTTCATTAAAGGATTTGTCACTGTTTCTTTGATATCACCAGAGTGGTGCTTGCCTGGAAGGGAGTGAGTGGGACAATTCCAACCAGATAGTCAGCTCATTTCTGCACATTTGGGGCAGGCGGGGTCGGTGGGCAGGGCCTGCACTGAGTTTCCAGGATCTCAAGCCCCATCTCCCTCAGCCAGTCACTGCACCAACAAAAATTCCCAGAATTCTCGTTATGTGCTGGGCACAAGATAGAGCAGTGAGCAAGACTGACATGGCTCTATCCTCAGGTACGTGACATCCAACTGGGACAGCGTGGAGTTTCAGATCCCTGTTGGTGCCAGGGGTAAAAAAGGTCCATAGTCTTTTGGGGAGGTTCAAATTTGCCTTGAGTCAATTATATTGTTATTAATAACTACTTCTTACCGATCATATTTATGTGGCAGGCACCATGCAGACTTTAAAAAATCCTTCTAATGATACTCCAGGAATCAGGCTCAGAAAAATTCTTTGACTGGCCCTGTGGGTACCAAGTATTAGAGCCAGGATTCAAATTTCTGGTGTGCGTGCTTCTTTCCAACTGGCTAGAATCTGCCTCGTCCGGTGTCCAGGCTGCCCAGTGAAGGGTCCTGAGAAAGACCAGCCATAGGAAGTACCTAGCTGATATGGCTTGTGCTTTGGAGCTCACTGCTTCTCTCGGGGGCCTTGAGAGTTGGCAGTGTTTAGGTGAGAGATAAATGTAGTTATGTTGACAATAGGGAGTCCGAAGTTCTTCTTCTTTATCAGTGGCTCAGGAAAGACTGTTCTAAATCTTCTTTCACCTCCTAAAAGTCTAGGTAACTTTCTCCATATTTTCTGCTCTGCCTTCAGCCCTGTCCCCCAACCTTTCTTCTCAGAAAAAGAGCATTTTGCAGCCACTTCCTTTCTACCCCACCCCTTGCTACTCCTGCCTTGACGGCCTCTCATCGTGAAAGGCAGAGAGGCAGACATCTTCTAGTTCCTTTGCTACCCCTCACTTTTTCCGCATACCCATGAGTCAGTGGGGGAAGGGGAGCCCTCACCCCAGCTGGTAGTTCCGTGATCTGGCTCTGTCTACTGGATGAATTCTGCTGAAAGATGAAACACAGCAGGTTTCTGACTGGTCTGGTCCTGGCTGCCCTTCTCCTTCAAGGTAAGTAAGGTTTCTCTAGGTGGAGGAAAGGACCTGAGAGGGACGTTAGCACTGGCAGTGAGGTCTACTGGAAGGTGCTGTGCAAAGCTAATTTCCATTTGCCAGGCACCCTGGGGTGTGAGGATGGAGGAAACAGGTGGTTGGCTTTTACCTACTTTGGCCAGGGCATGTGTTCGCCTTGAATGTCTTTCAGATGGTCTTAGGCCAGACATCTGTGGGAAACGGTTCGATATGTGTATGTCTGAGCCTGGGGCTGGCAGGGGGAGCAGAGCCGCATGCATTGCTTCTTCTACAGCAGATGGCTTCTGGAATCTGGCCTCTTGTTCATTTGACCACCATTATGTGACCACTTGGAGCCATGGCCTAGACCTAAGGGGATGCTTCAAGAGAAAAGATGGATTCAGGGGAGGGGTAGAGGCTGATTGCATACTCAGTAGAATGCCAACTCATCACAGTTTGTCTGGTTTTAAAACTGAAAATTGCAGTTACTGGAGAGACTGAGGCAGTAGGATCCTTTAGTCTAGGAGTTTGAGACCTGTCTAGGCAACATAGTGAGACTGTGTCAAAAAAAAAAAAGATAAAACTGAAAACTGGACTGGGGACATAGCTCAGTGGCAGAGCGCTGCAAAAGAAAAGAAAACAGAAATCCCTGGAAAATCCCATGTCCTAGGAACCTCCTCAGTTCCAGGCAAACGGGGTCAAATGGTCACCCTAATAGTCAGTTGCATGGGGACCCACAAGATTTTTCTGAGGGTGATGTGACTGTAGGAGGTGAAGTGTTCCATGTGTACGTGAATAGACTCCTTCCCTGATTCAGAGGCGTGAGACTCTGGGAGTTTTCTAGGAGATGCTCTTGTGTCCAAATTGATGCTGAGTATGAAGCTCAGGGTGAATGCAGATTCCACTCCTTCCTGGGATGAGCAGTATGGATGCCAATGCCTCTGCGGGGTGTGGAGATGCTCTCGGGCTGCCAGAGCAATTCAGTGGATTTAGAAAAACCTTATTCTCATTTCTGGCCCTTACATTTCCCTTAAGACTTGACTTGTGTATGATGCTTCAAGAACAGATCTGATAAGCATTTTTTTTTTTTCTGTTCCTCTCCCCTTAACCAAGTGTGGAGCAACTGAAAATCTTTGCATCGGATTTTCCCTGGTAAATCTGGACCCATGGGTTGGGAATTCATACCAGCTCCTTCCTGCCTCAGCCATCGGTGACCCTAGGAAAGGCCTTAGTATTGAGTATCCAATCCCATTGTTAGATGTTGGGGAGGAGCAATGGGAAGAGGAAAGGACCACAAGAAGAAATGCAGGCATCTCCGACCTAGGAATAGTCCCTTGCCTTCCTTGTCTCATAGGAAGCTTCAGCAGTCTATTCTTCCTTTCTACTTCTAGTATTTATTTTTTACTTTCTTTGAGACAGGGTGTCACTGTGTAGTCAGGCTGGCCTTGAATTCACTATGTAGCCCAGAACTCACTGTGATCCTCCTGCCTCAGCCTCTCGAGTGCTGGGATTACAGATATGTGCCATCATGCCTGGCTTCCCCTGACACTTCTCATCAGTAGTCTGAACTCATTTTCAGGAAGGTTCTTGGGTCCACCCAGCTTCACACTTTCCTCTTTTGTCCCAAGTCCCTTAGGACCTGTCCTCTGCTTGGACCGCAGCCTTGTGTCCTTCCTGGCCTCTGCAGTTCGTAGGGAACTTCTGGAAGCTTTTCTTTGTCACTCCTGCCTTTCTCACTAGAAACTGCAAACTGTTCTAGACTGCCATGGTGGTCCCCAGTGGAACAAGGAGAGCAGTGCAGACCACCAGCTGTCTCTGACTGTGGTATCTCTTTCCCTTAGTGAGCCCCTTCAAGGTACCTGTGGAAGAATTTGAGGACAAAGTGTTTGTGACCTGCAATAGCAGCGTCACATGGCTCTCTGGAACAGTAGGGACAGAGAGAGCAAACCATACCCGTCTGGACTTAGGAAAACGCCTCCTGGATCCACGAGGATTGTATAAGTGTTTGGGGACTGATGAACTTGCCAATAAAGAATCTACTGTGCAAGTCTATTATCGAAGTATGTGCCTCCTGGACCCTTTGGACAGGGTGGTGGGGACTGTGGATGTAGAACTTTCTGGATGGAAGGGGATGTGGTGAACCAACCTATTCTTTAAACAAACCGAGGTCACTCTTGCAATGGTATTAAACCAGATTTGGGGGCTGCATAGTGGGAACGAATGCTTAACTAAGCCAGGCTGAGCGGTAGGGGCCTTGTCCCTGCAGGTGTGTTTAGAGGGAAGGTGTAGCTCACCCCCTAGTTTAAGGTCTCTGTGGCTGAGATGATTTCCTGGCTCTCTTCAGGAATTCCTTGGGATGCAGATGAAGAGATGGAGGTGGCAAGGCCATCAGCAGCCTTTCTCTCTGATTTTACTGAGGTTCAGGTCTTGTCAGAGATCCTAGGGCAGCACCAGCAGGCAGGGTCACTCCTTGATCTTGGAAGCTCTCTACCCCTCCCCTCTCCTTCCTTTTCCGCAGTGTGCCAGAACTGTGTGGAGCTGGACTCCGCCGCCCTGGCTGGCATCGTTATCACCGACATCATCGCCACTCTGCTCCTTGCTTTGGGAGTCTACTGCTTTGCAGGACAAGAGACTGGAAGGCTCTCTGGGGGTTAGTGGAAGAGCAGAATGTGTGTGTGTGTGTGTGTATGTGTGTTTCTGTGCATGCACATGTGTGTGCATATACCACTGAGCTCCTGCACCAGCTGAATGGTCTCATCTGGGAGTCACTCTTGCAATGTCTATGGACTCCCACACAGTGTACTCAAAGCACTCGTGTACCCATATTGCTCATGCAGATTTCTAAGGGCATGAGAGGACGTGGCTTGCTGCAGACCCTGCTGCAGTATTCATGAGTTGTCCCTTCTTCCCTACCCCTAATAACTCTCTTTCCTGCTTCTTTCAGCTGCTGACATTCAAGCTCTGTTGAAAAATGACCAGCTTTATCAGGTGAGCATGGCAGGGAGGAGGCAAGCATGGGAGGAGGAGTGAGTGGGGTTGGAGAGGCTCAGCTGAGTGTTGTGTGAAGCATCGTAGTGAGGAACCTTTGCTGGGGAGGGCTGGAGAGAGCAGGTAAGAGCTGTCGTCTCCGAGACCTGCTGAGACTCTTCCCAGGAGAGTTCTGACCTGGCTCACCGCTTCCCTTCTTATCTCTTAGCCCCTCCGAGATCATGAGGATGCTCAGTACAGTCGCCTTGGGGAAAACTGGCATCGGAACAAATGACCCCAAGACTTGTGGCTTCTAGAAGCACATCATGAATGCGCCACCCCTCCTTGCTCAGCCAATAAAGATATCCTCTCCCACTCGGTCAGTGCCTGTGCTTTACAAGGCTCTTGGGCAGGCCATGGGAGTTGTCCTGAAGTGTCTGGGATCTGGTCCACCTGTGTCGTTCCTTCATCTCCTCCCTTTTGCCCCGCACAGACAGTGTGATGGGTCATCTCCCACTGAGTCCTGGCCCACTGGTGTCTCTAGCCCAGTAGGTTTCCTGGGTGAAGGGTCTTCCCTCCACACTCCCTCTGCTACTTGTTGACTCCTGTGCCCTCTCACAAGCCTTCCCAGGGTGGGCTGTTGTGTTTAGGAGCCTTGCCACAGAGAAGTTTCCATGACATCATAAATGGGGGTGGCAGAGACATCAAGGGGCTCAGCGACTCATTTCTTACCACAGCTCAGAGGGTGTGTGCAGCGAAGGGCTGGCTGTGACTTTATGTCCCTGTTGAAAAGCTGCCAATAGATGTGAGAATCTCTCCTTTCCCTCTGTGGCAGGTACCATTTGGTCTTCCTTCCCCAAGACCTGTTCCTACCTACCCCTGCCTTCTGCATGATAAACTGGGACCAGAAACCCTTCATCAGTTAAAACACCTTATTGCTCTCTTCCTGCTTGGAAAGCTGGTGTGGGGACTGAGAAGGGCCTTGGGAAATTTTTACTGGGTGTCTTCTTTAGCCAGGGGGTTACTGGTAGTTCTCAGACGTTGGGAGTCTGAGACATTTATTAAATAAAAATGTAGATCCTTGGGCCTTACTCTAGGAATAGGGTTGCCAGGTGATTCTACAGCAGCCCAAATTCAATCTCTCTGGTTTAGAGGAAGAACTGAGGCCACTTGCTGTCTTGTATCCTCTATGTCTCTTCCTAGATCCTGTAGTCAGGAAGCTTTTTGTTCTCTGAATATACAAGTCATTTAAAGAAATTCAGGACAGCTTGATGCCAGTTTAATGACAGTTTCCTAGACTCGAGTTTCCAAAGGAGAAAAGAGCTAACATCCACGCGGCCAGAGACCTGGATCTCCTTGAGATATAAGCAGAACACAGAAGGAGCTTCCCATTTACATGTGCTTCATTCAAAGCTATGATTTATTTTTACTCTCTGTGTAGTTTTCCTAACCTAGCCCAGTGATAGCAAAACTTTTAGAGAAGGAGTTCCCAAACTACAACCCACAACCCACTTATTTATTGCAAAGTGCCAACACTGCAATTCAATCTGAATACTGAGGTTTTAGTTTAGGAAAAACAACTCACACTTTAACATCTTTTGTCTTAAAAGAAAAACAACACGCGTGTCATAGGTTCATCACGACTGCCTAGATGCTACTTTCACATTGAATCCGCTACCTTGGGCGTCCCTTCCACAGCCTGTATTTCACCAGCATCTTGGATCCTTCACATACCCTGCACACTTCCTTATACCTTCAGGTCCTCATATTGGCTTAAGTGCCCCATCCACCAGTTCTCAACCTTGGCTGACCGTTGGAGCCTCCTGGGAAGTTTAAAAATACTGACATTTGGATGCTACCCTTGGAGTTTCCGAATTTATAGGTTTAGGGTACTGATGAGCCATAGGATTTAAAAAAAATTTTTTTTACCTGGGTGTGGTGGTATGTTCCTGTAATCCCAGCACTGGGTAGGCTAAAGTAGGAGTATCACCGCAAGTTTGAGGCCAGTCTGGGTTACAGTGAGTTCAAGGCTATCCTGGAATACATAGGTGACCCTGTCTCCAATTTTTTTTAATTTTAAAATTTCATTTGATGCATCGTAACTACATTTTTATGGGGTACAGTGTGATGTTTCAATTAACATATACAATGTGCAGTGATTGGATCTGGGTAACTGGTACATCTACTACTTAGAACAACATCTCTTGGTGTTGACAATTGTCAAAATTCTTTCTATTGGCTATTTTGAAATACACGATAAGTATGTCAACCATAGTAACCCTACTGTGCTACAGAACATTAGAAGTTATTTCTCCCATTGAACTACAGCCCTGTATTTGTTAACTATCCTTCTGTCCATGCGTGCTCCAACCGTCACATGGGCCCCAGTCCTTTTAAAACTGCACGAGGTGATTCTGATGTGAAACCAAGATTGAGAAACACTACTCTCCATCTGAGCCCTTCTGGAAATTTGTGTCCCTTTCTCTCTTTCTTTCTCTCTCTCCTTCAATTTGATTTAATTATTTTATTGTTTTTTTAGAGATAGTGTCTCACTATGTAGCCCAGGCTAGTTCAGGGTGGCCTTGAAACTCACTATGTAGCCCAGGCTGGCCTCAAACTTGTGGCAATCCTCCTGGGTTCTTGTTATTCCATCTTGGCCAGTGACAGAAATTGATCTCTTCTTTCATCCTTTTTTTTTTTTTTTGGTGCTGGGAATTGAACTCAGGGCCTTGTGCTTGCAAGGCAAGCACTCTAATCACTGAGCTAAATCCCCAGCCCTCTTTCATCCATTTGATCTTTCTTTTATTCTACATTCCTCCTTTCCACTGGTCTCACCTCTGCCCTGCATTCCCCTGCAATTCCGTGGTCCTTCCACAGTGTGTATCATCCTGTCCTCTGC
>PVJO010026903.1:0-20430 GCA_004026905.1 Hystrix cristata | reverse complement strand
ACAGTGTGGAGGATCCTCAGTAAACGAACAACAAAGCTAAAGTAGGATCCAGCTGCGCCACTCCTGAGTGCAACTCAGAGCAAATGAAGACAGTACACGAAGGAGACGCCTACGCTCTCCTGTTTATTGCAGCAGTATCACCTGCTCCCTGCTGAAGAGTCAGAGCTGCAAGGCAGAGGGACGCACCCGGAGCAGCCCTTGCCCGCCAGCTCTCTGGACCCGCCTCTGCCCAGGCCCGTCTGCGCCCGCTCTCTAGCAAACTGCAGGTCCCAGCAGAGCTGCCCCTGAGTCCAATTGAGCTTAGTGGGTCTGGACTAATCCGGAAGTAATGCTTGACTTAACTGGGCTCTTCTCATTGGGGGAAGAAGCAGATTTTTGTTGTAGTCATCACGTCTGACACCACTAGTCAGCCTTTCACGCTGACTAACTTGAAGGAATATTATCAGATGGAAAGAAGCAGCGGAAAGCGGGGGGTCCTACACCAAGGGGAAGGTGTGTCCTTTCCATTGTGGGGCACAGCAGTGACCTCTGGTTCCGAGTCACGTCGGACGTGTGAGGGAAACGCCCCTGAAGGAGCACCTTACTGTCCCCGCACATCTGCAGGACGGTAGCTGATGTTAGACAGACTAACAACGGCTTCAGGCTTTTACAGAATGGTTTTGAATATATCTAAGATGATCCCGAGAAGGGCTCTATTTATTTACTTTTTAATAAAATAATATTGTAGCAAGAGAAATATTTTAAGTAGAATGTGAATTATTTTTCTGGCTCTAACAGAAACATCTGCTAGTAAGTTGAAGGTTTAATTGCCATAGTGTTATTTTGTACTGCTTCCAAACAAGGATATTCTACATAATCTTAGTGCAACTATCAAATTGCTTACATGTCTAAGCCCAGGTTCATCTTGAGTTTTGACAATTTCCCTCCACTGTGTTCTCTGTAATAAAACGTCCCTCGGAAGAAAAACATTTTCAGTAGCTAAGTTCGTGCTGGTCTGACAAAGGACACCTGGGGACACTGGCCAGTGCTGAGTTACTGAGGTGAGACAGCTCTGCAGCTGAGCCAGCCCTGCCCGGCCCCTGCTGGTTTGCATGTCCCCAGAGCACAGACTTCTAAATAGGCTGCTCACACCCTGTGCAGGAGTCAGTCCCAGTCAGGACACAGCACGGACATGAGGGTCCCCGCTCAGCTCCTGGGGCTCCTGCTGCTCTGGCTCCCAGGTGAGGAGGATGGTGCAGAATTACACATGCAAGTGCGGTCGGTGCTGGCTCTTCAGGGAAATCTTGTAATATGATTAATCTAATGGATTTTGTTTCTATGTTTCCCATGTCAGGTTCCAGATGTGACATCCAGATGACTCAGTCTCCATCCTCTCATACTGCATCTGTAGGAGACACTGTCACCATCAATTGCAAGGCCAGTCAGAGCGTTAGCAATTATTTAGCCTGGTATCAACAGAAACCAGGGAAATCGCCTAAACTCCTCATCTATGGTGCAAGCAGTTTGGCATCCGGGGTCCCCTCGAGGTTCAGCGGCAGCGGGTCTGGGACAGATTTCACTCTCACCATCAGCAGTGTGCAGCCTGAAGACTTTGCCACTTATTACTGTAAACAGTATAGTAGCTACCCTCCCACAGTGATACAGGCCGTAACATAAACTCCCCGAGAAGCAGAAGTGTGAGGCTCGCTGCCCAGCTGCTCTGCCTGGTGCCTCCCTCCATGGAGATCATTTCTCAGATGCAGACATGCCAATGACTCTTCTATGTAGGTGAAAATGATTACTACACCGGAAAGTGATTATTACAGCACCGCTTGAGTCTGATCCAGCAATAAATTAGCCACTATAGAGAAGTCAAGTAAAAGTTGTCTTGGCAGAGAAAGTCTGATTCTAGAGTTTTCAAAGTCCCGGGAGTATGGAGGTCAGAGAAGCTGACTCTCTCTTACTCTCACAGAAGCCAAAGCGCAGCTGCCATTGAAGGTCTCGGCTGGCTGAGCACGCGGTCCCCAGACCTGTCCAGAGAGCGCAGGGCCGGGAGGCTGCTGGTCCCAGGTGACTTCAGTGCTGCAGCATCTTACTGCTGGATGCTCTAGTCCTTCACTCTGTCCGCATGTCCACCTTCATGTGTTAATGATGCTAAATCCTTTGCTGACTTCGAAATCTTGTGTGAGGGGCTCTCGCTAGGAAACTCTATAGAGTGTCATAAAAGAACATAGTTTCTGAGAAATGTGCCTCCAGAAGTCATGGGGACATTGAGGTCACTACTGCTACAAGTCTCGGAACTTTTATAGATAGAGGATGACTCCAGAACCACTTAAGTATGCTTCCAGTGTTATCTGCAAACCTAGAACCACTGCAATAAAACATGGTCATTATATGACCGACTAAAGAGAAAAAAAGAAGAAATTACACGAAGTATATCGCATTGGGAAATAGCACAGATAAATTTGTAGATATTGAGGTAAGTTTGAGTTGTCCAAGAGACACACCAAGTGTGTATTTAAAATTCAAACTCATGACTCTCAAGTTTGGAGATTGTCAGTGTTCATATGTATGCACATGTATCATGTATAATACTGCACTATAACATACCATATTATATTTTAGATGATAAACTTGGAAGCATTCAATAAATATGTGGAGTGTCCCATCTGCAAAAAAGGATTGAGTTAATCTGAAATGGTATTTCTGTTTGAAACATCCCTGACTTCATTGTGTCCTAATTTATATTTAGAGAGGAACAAGAATTTCTCGTATGTTTGTTCAGAGTATGGTGAGTACAGATGGCAATAATACCCTGTACATTTCACAAAGCTGAAAGAAAGGATTTTGAAAATTTTCATCACAAAAAAATGATAATGTTTGAGTAGATAAACGTTCATCTTAATTTAAAAATTACCCAGTGTATATGTGTGTTTGATATTACATGTTACTCCCTTAATATGTTCCATTTCTATGTTGTTGCATACCAATTTAAAAATGAATTAAAATAAATGCCTTCTAAATGCAATATCCCTGCCATGCAAGGAAAAGTAAAATATAAAATGTGATCATTGGGTCATTTCTGCTGTGATTAACTTGGTATCAGTTTTTATTGTGATCTTCACTTATACAGCACATTAAATGGTACCCAGTAAGGGGAACGGATGATTGTTTTTGGTAAGTCAGGTGCTTACGTGTGCCATTTGCCACGTTGGCCTCAGTTCAATGAAATGTGCTTTTAGAGCCCATTCACGAACCTTCATCCTGATACCATGACATTTGCTCATGGGGCTCCCTGGGATGACTGGTGATGGTGACAGACTGACACCGATACATCGTATCATTCCAACCACTGAGACCATCTTGCTCAATAACAGGCTTTATTTAGAATTTTCTTGGGAAGTCGTAGTTGCAAATCTTGACCCACTTAGGTCTGGGGATTTAGCTCAGGGGTTAGAGTGCTTGCCTAGCAAGCCCAAGTCCCTGAGTTCGATCTCCAGCACCACCAAAAAAAAAAAAAAAAAAAAAAAAGAAAGAAAAAATCTTGACCCACTTAGAAAGCTCCATCCTTGCAGTCACCCAGCTGATTTTTCCCTAACTCTTAGGTCTTGCTACTTATAAGGCCTGAATAACTTTCAAAACTAGGATTCAAAGTCATTGGATTAATTATCTCTCCTTGCAACATGACTGTAGGACGCAATCCTTCCAGTTGATCCAGTGTTGTGAATATAGTAAACTTGCCCATAATATTGCTTTTCGAAAAACATGTAAAACTTCAGTGTCTTCTAACACCAGACATTCACGAGACATCATGAACATCATGGATGTTGGAGTTGAGAATCATTCGACTGACAAGTGGGGCTTCCTGGTCAGACCCGCCGCTGGGTAGAGTCGCTTTCCTTCCCAGTGTGTGTCGTGCGGGCTGTAGCAGGATGAAGGGCGGCGACACTCAGGGCACAATATCTTCATGGCATGTTGAGAAGTGAACAAAGGTCTCTATCATTCTAATTGCCAGAATATGAATGATTTATGGAGAAGCGACAGAGGTGGTGTTGCAATTTTTAAAACAAAAAAACACTCAAGAGATTTGGTTTCCTTCAAAATTGCCTCACGCCTTCTTCACCATCAGCCCCGAGGAGGCTGGTGCTGTTCTCCTTCTTGCTCCCCCTCGCGGCAATCTCGGTTCCTGCAGGCTCACAGTTTCAGCACAAATCCCAGACCAGCAGGTGTCGAGGTTTGTCATTAACAGTGAGTCCCCTTCCCCATCACGCTTGCGCTGGAGACATAAACAAGAGTGTATTAGGGTGAAGCAGTGTAAGATGCGGCGGAAATTCATAACCTCAGTGTCCAGCTGCTTCACCCCTGACGTCTACACACAGAGCCAGGTACACCCCGAGGATCCGAGTGAGGCTCAAGGCAGCACTGTTCTCACATGACAGGGCGGATGTGGATGGATCCCGACTGTCTCCCAAAGTCTCTGTGGTAATGTCTTGGTCCTGAGGTGTATCTAGATGTCTTCAAGATGTGGGACCCAGAGGCAGATCAGTCAGTCAGTCAGTAAGGCTGTGTGTGGAGGGGGATGGTGGATGGTGGTTCTCTGGTTCCTTTCTCTCCACCCTCTTCCCCTCTCCTCCTTCCTCTCGTTTGTCGTCCATGAAGAGGATGGTTTTGCTCTGCTACCTGCTCCTGCCATGACGTGATGCATCATCACAGGTGGAAAGGAATGGAACTACACTGTAATAAACTGGAACTTCCAAACCTGTGAGTGATAATTAACCCTTTCTCTATATTAGGTAACTGATTCCAGTATTTTTTTTTTTTTAGCAAAGAAAATCTGTCTAAAACTTGGAATCTTCCACTTGAACTTTAATTCATGGTAAAACTTGCTCAAGTCTTTTACAAGTTGAACGAATCCTGATGACATTCACATGAGGTGCTGTGTTATATGTATAATAATTCAACAAAAGGAAAGAGACCAGTTATCAGCATCTACTGACCATGGAGATTATTTACTGAGTGAGAGATACATCTCAAGCGCTGCATGGAATGCTGTCAGAACTGCTAACAAAATGTTAGAGAAATGTCGGGTTTCACTCTTGGCAGAAAATATACCTGAAAGTCAGCGCAAATCATTTCTACCTCCTTACTCTGTCTTTTTTCTATCTACTTGTTTAACACTCACCTTGATGATTAGAAACTAGATGCCAGTAACAGCAGTACTGTACAACTTTCTATGCAGCTAGTAGAAGAGACATGGCATCCTCTCCCTGAAACTCTGAATAAATGTTGGAGTTTTTTTTGAAGTTGTTGGTGTTGGATATTTTGTGCCATTGATGAGAAAGTACTTCAGACAGACATCAGTACCAGAGAAGTGGGAACCTTATTATGACTATACCTGACCATGCAATTTAGAAGTCTTTGAAGTGTGTTTGTGGGAGGATACTGGAGCTGTTTGGAGAAGCAGGCTAGAGAAATCCTAGAATGGTGCAAATAGTGGTTGATGTGCAATACTGATGGACCTCAGAAGAGAAGAGTGATCATAGAAATTCAGAGACTAAAGGCCAGAGGTAGCAGATTTCAGATGGGAACTAGGATTCCATTTGCCTTTGGGCTAGAGACAATGTGAGTTACACTCTGACTAAAGATTTGCATACTTTGTCCATGTCCTGAGATTTTAGTAAGAAAGTGAGATTAATGGAAGAGGATTAATTAATCTGGTGATGAAAAGTTTTAAGCAGGCAAGCATTTAGGATGTGCCCTAGGTAATGTTGGCTGCTTTTGGATGCATAGACACGAAAAACCAGGAGCGAAAAGTCCATGTAAAAAGCTTTCAGTTTTATGAGAAAGGAAGAACCTACAAATTTGAGGCAAAGAAAGTGGATTGCTAACATTATGGGCACTAAAAAGAATCCAAGGTCTTTGGATCAGGGCTGTAGGAAAGATGGTTTGAAGGGATCTCAGGAAGCAGCAAGATCTCACTCATCTCATGCTCAAAGGTGAAAAAGTGTAAATCTTCATTTGGGAAGAGAGGCTCGGGGCCCTCTAGTGGTGCAGGGTTGCCTAGGGAATTGCTTTTGTAGGATTTGTTTCACAGCGGTCACCTATCTATGCACTCAGAGGCCTCTGTAGCCATGATGCAAAGGGGCTTGGTTACTGCTCAAGGTGGTGGCAGACTGTGGTGTTGGTTTTAAAGGCACACAGAATGTTAGAATTGTGCATTAGAAAGTCTTTGCAGAGATCTCAAAGACCTGAGATGCAATGTAGTATGCCCTTGTGAAAGCAGTGCAAGAAGCTGTAAACATGAACCCAAAGTGCTGTGTTAACTCCAGGATGTTGGAGAAGCCAGGAGTGTGGAACTTCTGAGGAAAGCTAGAGGAAGTGAGCAGAGCCAGCCAGAGAGAGGCCACGAGGTCTGCAAATGGAAATACTGTAGGGATTGAGCTGCCTAAGACCTTTGAAGTTCATATCTCTCCACAACTTTCCCCACATTCTGGACGTGGAGCTAGAGGATTTAATGTTTGCTCTTTTGGTTTTGTGTCTTTATTTTGTCTTATTCCTTTCTATTATCATATTTCTTTCTTTTGGAATGAGACTATTTACTATGTGCAAAAGTACATTGGAATAATTTAACTAGATATTTGATTTTTAGAAGGGCTCACAGCTAACAGATTGCCTGGTATCTCAGAAGCCATTTTGGACTTGGACTTTTCAGCACTGTTGAAATTGTTGATTCTTATGGATGAACTAAATGCATTTTGCATGATGAGGTGGACACGAGTCCTTTGAGTGCCAGGAATGTGATGTTGTTTAGACAGCACAATGTCCCCCACAGCAACATGTGCTTGGAGTGAAAGATTCATAGAGGCAATATGCTCCTCAGTAGATTCAACCTTTGATTTGTTCAGTAGCTGAAGGTGCTAATAGGAAGTGGGGCCTGGTTGGAGGTGGGTCACTGTGGGCATGTCCTGGAGAAGTGTGTGCCTGCCTGTGAGTCCTCTTTTCTCCCTTTGCTTCCCAGTTCAGTCCTGGCCATTGGATATTTTGTTCCAGTGACAAGTTAGTTAAACATCAATGACTTGACCATATATCAGGGACTGAGTCAAAATTTCTTCCTTTACCAGAGAGACTTTATTGCACACATCTCACTCTCATGTGCATTTTTCCTGTGAGTCATTTCCCCTGTTTATATTTTTAAAGATAATATATGATAGAGGGGACTTAGCTGTTTAACAGTGAGGTCTCTGAGTATTCCCTAAGTGCAGTTTGCACTCTGGCCACAGAGTTTCCTGGAAAGTGGACTGTGGGAACATGTGTGCATGGCACCCTTCTTTAGGTAGTCTGGACTGACTTTGCTCTTTTGCTTTTGTTACATATTGTGTTCAGGAATAAGTGTAGAATTGCTGAGAGTGCGACATTCTGAGATACAACGTTGTGGGAGCTGATTGGAAGAGGCTGGTTGTTGTTGCAGTTCACAAAGAGAAAAGGATGCAGCTCAACAATTTAGCACACAGAGTCACATTCCCCACAACAAGAAGCCCAGTACTGTCTGCTTTCTGGAATACTTTTGCTGTTGTGAAAGTAGAACACACAGAGATGAGCCTCCCTTCTTTCTGTGCCTTTTCTGAGCCCCAGGGACTGGCTCACAGTGAATCCCAGGCTTCTTTTGTACTTTTTATGTATCTGTACATAATAGATCCACTTCACGTAATTTGGATGTGTGCCTATGTTCAGATTGTGAGAGCAAAAACGTATGTCATTGAGTAGTGAAGATACATAATGGAAAGTTATGTCATGGTATGCTTATAAAATGCCCAGAAATCAACATAACAGTAAATTTCATTAATGTTCACAAAAATGTACAAATGTAACATATTTTCACTTCAACTGTATTCTTTAAAGAGAACAGTAGTCAATATGAATGTATAAAATCCTTTCATGTAGTCCGTGTATGTACTTGAATATAAAATTTGAAGCTGAATTGACAGCCCTACCTTTGGTGTCGGTATGAGGACTATACACATGACATGGAAGTGAATGGAGGAGAGCGTACACACTTTATATCTCAGAATTTCTTAGAGATATTTGCCTCAACACAAAACTATTTAAAAAAACAAATCACATACTCAGGTACTACCTTGGCCTTGTGGTTCAGGTGAATGGGTTTCTCCATGTCGCAATCCTCCCAAGTCCCTCTGTCGCTAACAGCTCTGATGTGTCACTGCGCCCCCTGGCGGTAATCGGTTAAAATACCTCTAAATGTGCAGTCTTGTTACTTCACTTGGTCTCATCACTTCGTGATGTTCACCTGGAACCTGAATGGAGGTTGCTGTGTGTCCTGAGAAGGGTTCTTCTTAATTTCTAAAAACAAAATAATTCCGTAGCCGCAGAAATGTCTTAAGTAGAACATGAAATGATTTCCTGCTTCTAACAGAAACATTTGCTAGTAAGTTGAAGGTTTAACTGACGTTATTATTTTGTATCGTTTCCAAATAAGAGCATTCTACATAATGTTACTACATCTATGAAACTGTTTACATATCTGAGCCTCGATTTAGTTTGAGTGCTGACAATTTTCCCCACATGTTCTGTGTAATAAAACGTCCTGTCAGAAGAAACACATCTTCCGTAGGCAAGTTTGTGCTGCTCTGACAGGGGACACCTGGGGACACTGGCCAGTGTTGAGTTACTGAGGTGAGACAGCTCTGAGCTGAGCCAGCCCTGCCCGGCCCTGCTGATTTGCATGTCCCCAGAGCACAGACTTCTAAATAGGCTGCTCACACCCCGTGCAGGAGTCAGTCCCAGGCAGGACACAGCACGGACATGAGGGTCCCGGCTCAGCTCCTGGGGCTCCTGCTGCTCTGGCTCCCAGGTAAGGAGGATGGCGCTGAATCACACATGCAAGTGCGGTCGGTGCTGGCTCTTCAGGGAAATCTTCTAGCATTATTAGTCTGATGGATTTTGTTTTCATGTTTCCGGTTTCAGGTTCCAGATGTGACATCCAGATGACTCAGTCTCCATCATCTCGTGCTGCATCTGTAGGAGACACTGTCACCATCAATTGCAAGGCCAGTCAGGGTGTTAGCAATTATTTAGCCTGGTATCAACAGAAACCAGGGAAGGCGCCTAAACTTCTGATCTATTATGCATCTAGCTTAGCATCCGGGGTCCCCTCGAGGTTCAGTGGCAGCGGGTCTGGGACAGATTACACTCTCACCATCAGCAGTGTGCAGTCTGAAGACTTTGCCACTTATTACTGTCAACAGTATAATAGCAACCCTCCCACAGTGATACAGGCCATAACATAAACCTCCCCGAGAAGCAGAAGTGTGAGGCTCGCTGCCCAGCTGCTCTGCCTGGTGCCTCCCTCTGCTGAGATCATTTCTCAGAAGCAGACATGCCAGTGACTCTTCTCTGTAAATGAAAGTGATTATTATACCGGAAAGTGATTATTACAGCATCGGTAGGGACTGATCCAGCACCAAGTTAGCCACTGTAGAGAAGTCAAGTAAAAATTTTCTTGGTAGAGAAAATCTGATTCTAAACTACAGCTTTCAAAGTCCCGGGAGTATGGGGGTCAGAGAAACTGACTCTCTCTTACTCTCACAGAAGCCAAAGCGCAGCTGCCATTGAAGGTCTCGGCTGGCTGAGCACACGGTCCCCAGACCTGTCCAGAGAGCGCAGGGACGCAGGCTGCTGCTCCCAGGTGACCTTACTGCTGCAGCATCTTACTGGTTGATGCTTTCATCCTTAACTCTGTCCGCATGTCCACCTTCATGTGTTAATACATACTAAATCCTTCAGTGACTTCTACATTTTGTGTGAGGGCTTCTCACTGGGAAACTCTACAGGGTGTCACACAAGCAAAGTAGTTTCTGAGAAATGTGCCTCCGGAAGTCATGGGGATACGGGGTCACTACTGCTAGGAGTCTCTGATCTTTTACTCTTACAGGACATCTTAGTTACTTTTCTCTCATTGTTGATACAAACTATCTGACACCCAAAATTAAGGGGGAAAGGTTTCTTTAGCTCACAGTTTGTAGAGGTTTCAGCGCTCAATCAGCTGGATCCGAGGCAGGGTGGCAGGCAGACAGGCGAAGGGCAGCAAGGAAAGCAAGAGATGCAAGCAAGGGAATAGACCAGCCTCCTTCTGTCCCTTATATCTCATCCAGACTATCTGCCTTTAGGGTGGGTAGCACTCCCATTCTTAATCCAAGCACCACCAATCCTAGTATCTCATCCTTGACCTCAGCAGAATTATGCCAAACCCATCAGTGGACTAACTTAGTAATCACACACTCTAGATCCAGCCACTTCTGAAAACAGCCCAACTAAAACCACACTGAGGCTTTGAAGGGACATCTAGACACAAACCATAACAGAGGATGACCCCGGAACCACTTGAAAGTGCTTCTGGTATTATCTGTAAACCCAGAACCACAGCAAGAAAACATGGTCATTATGTCATAGACTAAAGAGAAAAAAGAAGAAATTACATGAAGTAAATAGCATTGGGCAATATCAGAGATAAGTTTGTATGTATTGAGGTGACTCTGAGTTGTCCAAAAGACACATCAAGTGTGTATTTAAAATTCAAACTCATGACTCTGAAGTCTGGAGATTGTCAGTGTTCATCTGTATACATATCCGTAATGTATAATTGCTATAATATAACATACAATATTATAATATATATGATAAACTTGGAAGCATTCAATGAATATGTGGAATGTCCTACCTCTAAAAAAGGACTGAGTTAATCTCAAATGGTATTTTTGTTTGAAACGTGTCTGACACCCATGTGTCCTAAGTCATATTTACAGAGGAAAAGAATTTCTCATTTGTTGGTTCAGAGTATGGTGACTACAGATGGCAATAATACCCTGTACATTTCACAAAGCTGAAGAAAAGATTTTGAAAATTTTCACCACAAAGAAATGATAATGTTCGAAGAGATAAATTTTCATCTTAATTTAAAATTTATCCAGTATATATGTATATGATATTACATATTACTCCATTAATATGCTCCATTTTTATGTTTTTACATAAAATGAATTATAATTTAATTTAAATTTAAAAATGAATTATAATAAATGAATTTAAAAATGAATTATAATAAATGACCTTGAAAATGTAATATCCCTGTTATGCAAGGAAAATTAAAACATAAAATGTGATCATTGAGTTATTTCTAGTGTAATTAAATTGGTCTCAGTTTTTATTGTGATCTTTTCACTTACACAGCACATTAAATGGTACTCAGTAAGGGGAACGGATGATCGTTGTTGGTGAGTGAGATGCTCACATGTGCCATTTGCCATGTCGGCCTCAGTTAAATGAAATGCACTTGTAGAGCCCATTCAGGGAACTTCGTCTCTGATACCATGACATTTGCTCATGGGGCTCCCTGGGATGACTGGTGACGGTGACAGACTGACACCAATACACTGTATCGTTGCAACCATTGAGAGCATTTTGCTTAGTAACATGCATTATTTATAATTTACTTAGGAAGGCATGGTTGCAAATCTTGACCAATTAGAAAGCTCCATCCTGGCAATCACCCAGCTGATTTTCCCCTAACTCTTACGTCTTGTTACTTATAAGGCCTGAATAATTTTTAAAACTAGGATTCAATGTCATTGGATTGATTTTCTCTCCTTGCAACATGACTGTCGGACGCAATCCTTCCAGTTTATTCAGAGTTGTGAATGTAGGCAGCCTGCACATAATATTGGTTTTAGAAATACATGTAAAACTTCTGTGTCTTCTAACACCAGACGTTCGCAAGACATTATGAACATTATGGATGTTCATGTTGAATATCATTCTGCTGACAGATGGGGCTTCCTGGTCAGACCTGCCACTAGGCAGAGTCGCTCTCCTTCCCAATGTGTGCTGTGTGGGCTCTAACAGGATGAAGGGCAGAGACACTCACGGCACAATGTCCTCATGGTGAGTTGAGGAGTAAACAAAGATCTCTATCATTCTAATTTTCAGAATCTGAATGATTTGTGGAGAAGCGACAGAGGTGGTCTTGCAATTTTTAGAGCAATAAGGACAGTCAAGAGATTTGTTTCCTCCAAAATTGCTTATTTTGATGACTAGAAGACCCACCAGGAGAGGAAAAAATCTCAGTTTGGCTACTATGCTCTCAGTTTTTGAAAGCTTTGTTTTGAACTGTCAAGCAATTTCTTCACCATCCGAATACATGACGATTGATAAGCAACTTGCATGATTTCCTGGTTGTTGAAGCTTTTGGCAATATATGCTAAATGAACATTCCAAATATGGTAAAAAGTGCATCCTGGTAGATGCAAAGACATTTTAAACCTGGAATTTAGAAATTTATCCTGAAACTCAGCCACGATGTCTTTATTTGTGCAATAAATTTTATGACATTGTGAGCAGACTTGTTGCACCTATTTCAAAAAGTAACCCAAACGTCACATGGGACAATTGATTCACTAGTTACCCTTTGATGTTACATTTGGTAAAAGAACACCAGCCGACCACACAGGAACTATCCAGGAGAACAAAGCTGAGATTCCTGAAAAACATTGCAATTTCACAATAGAGAAATGCATAGCACACTCTTTGGATTTCAGAAAGACATAACATTGCCCCCTATATGCCAAAGTAGCATTGATACTGTGAACATTAAACTATGATAATAAGATTGATAGCAAAATTGGGCGTGCTGGCACACACCTCTAATCCCAGCACTGGGGACTCTGAGGCAGGAGAATCCTGTGAGTTCAAGGTCAGCCTGTGCTATATAGTGAGTTCAAGGCTAGGCTGGAAACCCTGTCTTCAAAACAAACAAACAAACTAAAGAAGACTGATGTTGAATCCTCAACACAAATGAAGCCAGAAATGGTCACATTTTACAATGAAATGAAAGGCAGATTCGATGTTGGCAAGATATGCAGCAACTATGATGTCACTCAAAACACGAAGCGTTGGCTGATGGTTGCTTTACTCAGTTCTAAACATGTCAGGCATAAGTAGTTTCATAGTTTATAGAGACAATAACAAGCACAAAATATCACAGAGAAATTTTCTCAGAGGATTGCAACTGGAATTGATAAATGATCAATTATAACAGAGGAAGAGCAATGTGTATGTGCCCAAAGAATCCTGGAGCAGACTGTGAGCAGACGGGAAACCTCACGGGAGCCTCCTCAGGAAGCAGGAAGAACAGCAGGACGCCAAGCGGGTCCCACCAAAGAAGACTGGAAAACAGACGCACGCGCCATCAGTGTACGTGTGCAGAAACTTGTTTTTCTCTCGTGTGTGAAAACTGCCTTAGGCGTGATAATTGAAGCAGAGATTATTTCTGTGGTAGAGTTTTATTTGTATTTTCATTGAATGTCATAGAGGAAATTATTTCTGCTGTTATATTTTACACCTTGCAAGCAGGCAAACAGTTGATCTTGAAAATGTTAATGTTTATTCTAAACATTCATTGGATATTAAAAATTTAATATTTTATTTTATTGCTATTTTGTTTTCCTGTTAAGCACACATTGTCTGATGTAATAAAACTCACAAAATTAAAATTAATAGTTCATTAGTAGAAATGCTTCTAAAAAATAAACATGGGTATCATACTTCCCCTCAATGTGCCTTTCAGAAAACTTGGTGTGATGCCTGCAGGGCGGTAGATGGTTGTGGATTCGGGGGGACACTGGATGATCTCTTGAATATGTTTCTGACCCCAGAACCTTGAGAAGGTTTGGTTAGACTCTTGTTCTACTGAGACAATTCTTGCTTTGAATATCCACAGTGGTGTCCCTTTTGCCTTTTCAATTCCAAGTGACAGCATAACCCCAAACATCCAGCTGTAACAATCTCGGCCCTTTATCACACTAGGAGAGGTCTGTCAGGTCCATGCTGTTGGAACTGAGGAGGAAGACAGAGAGCTGAGGGGGAGTCTCTCGGTCCCCTTCTACCAAACCTCCCAGTGACCCTCAAAGCCTGATGCGTCTGAGGGGCTCTCTCAGCAGTCTGAGGCACCAGGAGGAGCAGCTGGAGAGCCAGCTTCACACTGCTGCTTCCCTGGGGAGGTTTATGTTATGGCCTGTATCACTGTGGGAGGCCAGCTCTGATACTGGTGACAGTAATAAGTGGCAACATCTTCAGGCTGCACACTACTGATGGTGAGAGTAAAATCTATCCCAGACCCGCTGCCGCTGAACCTGGATGGGACCCTGGATTCCAAAGTGGATGTATCATAGATGAAGCGTTTAGGCGCTTTCCCTGGTTTCTGTTGATACCAGGCTACATACTTGCTTATGCTCTGACTCGCCCGGCAAGTGATGGTGACGGTGTCTCCTACAGACGCAGACAGGGAGGACGGAGACTGGGTCATCTGGATGTCACATCTGGCACCTGACGTCGGAAACATAAAAACAGATATTCACACAATTAAACAGGAGAAACGCGAACTTTTCTGAAGAGCAGACAGCACTGAGCACATTAGGCTGAGCACATTTCCATTCTTGTCCCTCCTCACCTGGGAGCCAGAGCAGCAGGAGCCCCAGGACCTGAGTGGGAACCCCCATGTCCGTGCTGTGTGCTGACTGGGACTGAGTCCTGCGCGGTGTGACTGGTCTATTAAGTAGTCCTCAGGGCAGCGGGCTGCGCTCTGGGCACATGCAAATCAGCAGGCCGGGCAGGGCGGCACAGCTGCAGGCCGGCTCATCTCAGCATCTCAGCTCAGGCCAGCGTCCCAGCTGTCCCAGATCAGATGAGCACGACAGATTGGCCTACGCAGAGCATATTTCTCCCTGGAGGAGATTTTTGTGACAAAAATATTTGGGGGAAATTTTTCAAAACTTAAAATATATCTAGGCCTAGATTTGTAATGTATTTTGCAGTTTTATTGGGGTATGTAGAGGAACGCCCTTGTTTGTAAGGAACACGTACCACAGTAAATCTTATACTCAGAGGCTGTCAGGTCTCGGACTCACTTTCTTACTTTCTTTTCCCCCATAAAGCATCCTAGTTCCACTGTTGTAGCCACCTCAATGTCCTGAGTAATTTGAAAAAGATTTACCTTTTGCCATCATGTTGAATTTGTGGAAGAGCCAGAAATCACACAGCACCAGAACTTGTGAGTTCAGTGGATGAGGACACAGCAGAATGTTCTCCTGTGTCTGCCTTTCACTGGCTGGCACTCTGCAGCAGAATTCACCACATTCTCTGTCATATCTGGTAAAGACTCACAAGAGGATTTCTAGAACTGCTTCGAAATGTGTTAAGAATGATACAGAATGTGTGTTTTATGTGGGATCGAGTAGTTTGAAGGGGATTCATGGCAATGTGTCTTTTTTGGAAATACTTAAATTTAAACACACACTGTAATTTTCCTTCACCCTATGTATTACTATTTGGGATGATCTAATATTTGAATTTTTGGAACTAAAACAATTTTTGAGGCAATTTACATCCTGTGGCAGGGAAGACAAAGTACATTCCCTCAGCTCTGACAGGATGTAGGATTCACCGGAACAGGTTGCAGCCTCCTGTGGCACATGCATCAGCCCACCTGGAATTTCTTTGCTGAGCTCAGCTCCTGCCGGATGGACTGAGAGCAGGTGTCGCTTTGAGCAGCAAGCAAAGCTTCTCTGAGCTGATTTGCTTATTGCCCCAGTAGCCAACTCTCCTGCCTGTGCAAAGAATCTTTAAAGGCAGCTCCAAGGGCCCGCGCGGTGTGATCTGCGGTCAGCCCTCAGAGATGGGGTCGCGGGCTGCCCTGCTGTGGATGCTGCTGCTTTGGGTTCCACGTGAGGGCTAAAGACACGTGTTGGATATACTCACTGTGGGCATCATTTCTCTCTGGTTCTCTGGGTTCCTGGTCACTACAATAAAGATATTTGGTGTAAGTTTCAAGTTTCCAAACCACGTTTTGTCTTTGGTTAATCAGAGTGTTGCCTGTGGATGTACTAACCAGTGTCAGCATCACACCGGGATGGTCTAAGTGATGGTTAGTTTTGTGTGTTTATCATTCCAGGTTCCAGTGGAGATATAGTGCTAACTCAGTCTCCAGCTTCCTTGACTGTGTCTCCAGGACAGAAGGCCACCATCTCCTGCAGGGCCAGTCAGAGTGTTAATAAATTTGGTATTGAGCTTTTGGACTGGTATCGACAGAGACCAGGACAGCCTCCCAAACTCCTGATCTATCAAGCATCCAATCGAGCCTCCGGGGTGCCGGACATGCTCAGCGGCAGCAGGTCTGGGACAGACTTCACTCTCACCATTCACCCCGTGGAGGCTGAGGATGTTGGGAACTATTACTGCCTGCAGAGTACAGACCTTCCTCCCATGGTGCTCCAGGTCTAAACAAAAACCTCCCCAGGCAGCTGCTCGCTGAGGCTCAACCTTGCAAATGTTTTGCTTCCCACGCAGCTCTACTTTGTGTTTTTGGGCTTCTTTGGGTAAAGAAGTCAAACTATGAAATCAGAAATTCTTCACCTGATGTGTGTGTCGTGGTATGTGTTTTATAATTGTATGAATTTCTAACTTCAGACCATGCGGTTACTATTTCTTCTAAAGCTTTCATTTTAATGAGGGGGGACAGATAATAAATGAAGAAAGAATATTTCTGATGCTTTTCCTACCCTTTTCCCTTCAAGTCTCTCCCCTTGAAGCAGTGGACCATGGACATCCGTGTCCCCTCAGGGTCACCTTGTCCTTCAGTCATTCAGCTTGTATAGAGTCTAAGAGAGAAGGAACACTCAGTGCAACTGAACAAGCATGTTCCTGTGGGAAATGAAGTCAGATATCCCGGTATTCATCTTTGATGAAGGACTTTGGTCCCCCCACTTGAAACCACCAAACACACAGATCAGTGGCAAGAATCAGTGCTCTGTTGGCTGATTCCACAATCAGGAGAACAAACTGGATCTGCATTTGGAGCGTGTTTTTTTTTACTATGTTTAATATGTATTTAATTGATGATCACTTTCTTCTACTTTTCTCCAGTTTTCCCTTAATTGTGATACTTTCTGGGTAAGTGAGAAAAATTAATCATTTTTCACCATGTCTCTCAGATCTCTTACGACTCTTCCTTCACACTCTCACCTTGTCCTTCTGAATTCCTTAATTCAGGGCTCCTGTTATGTGTGGTGTGACGAAAAGCCACAGTGCATGTCTACATCAAAATTCTTAAATCCTAAAAGATCTATTACCTTTAATTCATCTCAAAATACTCTCCCTTCCTTTGAAGACATTCATCTCTCTGTTCTTGCCACTTTTTGAAGCGGTTCTAGAAGTCCTGCTTTGTTTCTTTAGCTGTGCCGATGTGGCTGTTTGCTGTCCTGAATGGATCCAAAATGTTTACCTTTCATGGCCATTTTGACTTGAGAGAAGAGCTAGATAAGATAGCACAGGGCCAGTTCAAGGAAGAAGGTGGAAGAGTCCACACTATATTGTTTTTATTTGACAGAAATAGCTGTCCTAGAAGCAATGCGTGATGCGAAGTGTTGTGATGATGGAAGAAGAAGCCATTAACCCTGTTTTCGGGTTGTTTTCTACGGACTTCAGGTCTTTTTTCAAATTTTTCTTTTTTCTTTTTGGTGCTGGGGATCGAACTCAGGGCCTTGTTCTTGCAAGGCAAGCACTCTAACCACTGAGCTAAATCCCCAGCCCCCAGGCTTCACTTCTTCACTGTGCTAGTAAGCCTTTATGAGATTCAGAGTTCGCTGTAGAGGAGGGTTTGAAGTTAGCTGGTACAATTCCATCAAGGTCAAAAACACAGTCAACATCATCTGACACCCTTTTATCATGTGAGGAAAACTGGGTGAATGACATTCAGAACTCTGAATGTTAGTATCGGGGTTTTAAGCATAGACAAAAGATTCATCTTCCTTGATGATATTTCTTCAAAAGCTGGAATCTGAAGTGGCCTGACCGCACAATCCCAGTGAAATAGACACATGTCGTTCCATTTGTTTGAGAGTCAGATTTGAGGAATAAATTTACCATTCATTCAACTCACATTCAAATTCTTCATTAAAACGCTTTGAATGGAGCCATTCGAAATGTTCAGATCCATAGAAATTTCCTTAATGCGCAGTCACCTGTGTGAGCGAATCATTTTGCTTACTCTTTCAACATTCTCTTGGTTTTTATGTCAAAGGCTGTCCCATTCTCTCTCAGTCTTTGATCAGTTCACAACCACTACAAAATCATTTGAGCCACAAATAAGCTACTATTACAAGGGTTTACTCTACCTCTCCTCAAATGGAAGATCCCTTCTGTTGGAGGACTCCCAGCAGGAGCATTCTCCATTTTTTTTTTAAACAAAATAACATCTAGATGGGAGTAAGAATATTTGATTTCTTTCATTCAAAACTACCCTTCCCCGCTTCCATAGTTCTGTTAAGTCTGGGAGGGTGCTTGGTTTTGGGGATAAGTATTACATGTCAATTCTAGAGATGAACTGGAGGACAGAAATTTCATCTTTGAGAGAGACCATCTCCTTGGATTCGGTGATCTGTGGTTATCTGGAAGGTAGTCCCTTACCTAAGCAAACTCGTGAAGCCCTAATATCAGAATACCTCTTCCAATTTTAGTAATAAAGCAATAATTATATAACACCAGGAGGTATTGGTATACAGTCTGAAGTTTTCTTTAACATATAACTAGGACAATGGCAGCAGAGTGGAAAGACAGGAAAAATAAGATTTTTAGTGCTTTGTGTGAGTGACTGGATCGAGGCTTTTCTTATGGTTTTGATCTACTATGTCTCCTAAAAGGACGGTAGTGTTGCAGGCTTGTTGGCCATACCACAGTGTGAGGAGTTGGGGCTTTTGAGGAGTAATGAGATTATGAGGGCGCGACCCCCATCAGTAGATTAATTCACTGATGAGATCATACCTGAATGAATACGAGGATGAGGCTCTAGTTACAGCGTGTGAAGGTGTGACCTTGGCGACTATCCTTTCCCAGCCTTTTTGCTTTGGTCCCTTTACCTCTTGTTCTGCTTCCGGCCCCCATGAGCTGGGCTTCTCTGCTCTGCGCTGCCTTTCTGCTGCGATGTTTCTGTTAGAACCAGAAACACACCAGCTGATATACACCAAAATGTCAGGCAAAGTAAACCTTTTCCTCTAAGTTGTTTTTTTTAGTTTTCAACCTACAGAGCCAAGTACAGGAACATACAAGGACAATTATTTGAGATTTTTTATTTTTAGCTAGGAAAAAACATGAACTCTGAGGAATAAATATTACACATAACAGCAGCTTATGGGAGAAAGTTCAATATTTTATAAAATCAATTTTTAAATTTTAAATATCAAATATTAAAATCCTGAACTTGAAGCATCTAAAACTAAATTTTTAACTAAGCTCCCATCCTGAGATAGCACAAGATTTAAGTCGTGAAGGAGTGCAGTAGATTGGAAGGCTTTGAACACACACACACACACACACACACACACACACACGAGTTGTATTAAAAATAATAGTAAATTTGATAGCAGCAATGACTCATGCCTTGTTTACACTTCCATGGTCACATGCCTTCCACAGTGTGTTTCTCACCATAGATCACAGAAAGTTCATCTCCTAAATAGGAAAAACATTTTTTGAGTCAAAAATTTTAGGACCCAGTGCTTGCTTTGGCAGCACATATACTAAAAAAAACTTTAGGAACCGTTTGAAAACAAAGGCATCTAATGGCATCAAGTCTTTTGTTATCTGTACCTCTAATCTAGATTTAGAAATAGACATTCTTGTAAGGCTGAATCCTTCCTTTCATTGAATAGTTCTACGTAGAAAACATGAGTGATTCTTTGTGACTGAAGGATAATTTCTTCTAGATCAGGGAATATTACCTGTCTTTTTTTTTTATTTTAAACCAAGAACATGTATTGGTACATTCTACATACAATGGTCACATTCATTACATTTATTCTGTACCTATACATGATACATCTTGGTTCTTCCCTCTCCCCCCGCCCTTGCTCCCTCCCTCCCTCCCTATTTACAGCAGGTTCATTCATCATTTTCCATATTTTCCCTTTCCCGTCTCCTTCCCCTGTTGCCTTTCTGCTTTTCCCCTTCTTTCTTTCTAGTACTCCTCTCCTCTGCACACCATCCTCCTTTTATATAATATCTATTACACCTCTTTGTCCTTATTTACAGTTATGGTTTCTCATATCAGAAAAACAATTCGATGTGTACTCATGAGTGTCTGATTTATTTCACTTAAAAGTATGTTCTCAAGGAACATCCATTTATATACTAATGACTCTAGTTTATCCTTTTTTATGGCAGTGTAGTACTCCATTGTGTAGAAAAACCACATTTTCTTTAGCCATTCGTTGGTTGTTGGGCATTTAGGTTGTTTCCAAGACTTAGCTATTACAAATTGTGTTGCTATGAACATGGTGGTGCATACGTCCTTGTGGTATGATGATTTTAATTCTTCTGGGAAGATCCCCA
>PVJO010026902.1:0-20432 GCA_004026905.1 Hystrix cristata | reverse complement strand
CCCCGGCACCACCAAAAAAAAAAATTAGGGCTTTTTTGAAAATCTTCTCTCTAAACCATATTCTCATTGTTATCACTGTGTACATCTAAAATGTACAATTAAAATTTTTTTTAAAAGTCAGATTGTCTTTACTCTCCTTCCCTCCAATGTAGACAGCTACCCCAGTGTGTTTGATTTGAGCCACCAAACATGATCAGGTGATTTTCATGCACGTGCCTTTCTTTTATGTTTTAATGATTATAAATATACCATACGTCTGTGACTTTTAAAATAGTGCTAAAGGCTACACATTGGGACGCCAAAGCGGCTCTCCCTGCAGGACACAAGTCCTCTCTCCGTATCCAAACACAGAACTCCTGCATCTGCAGGGACCGGCTTTTTGCAGTATATTAGCTAAATATACTCATGCACAGACTTACACTTGACTAGCTTCTGCCCTCCCACCTGGGTGCTCAGTCCTGCAGGGAACAGCTGTGCCCTCAGCCGAGTCTCACTCAGGGTTATGCACAGTAGCGTCCAGTACCGGCTCTGCAGAAGATCCGCCTGCGTCCCTGCGCCAGCAGTCGTAGCATGTGGGCTGCTTGAGCCCGAGCTGTGTAATCTTCCAGATGCAGCCCTGAGGCTCGATGCTAGATGTGTAAATGCCGTAGAAAGCCTTGATGGCACTATGAGAGAAAATTAAAGAACAAAACTCTCACTCATGATAAGAGACTTTTGTATGACGTGAAAGAATGGTATCAGAACTAGAGGTAATTCCTAATTTCTGAGTGGTATTGTGTCTTATAACTTCTGATCTTTTCTACAGTGTCATTCGTTCTCCTTTTCCCATCTCCCATAGCATTTCAGAAAATACAGATTAGCAAACAGCATTCGATGACAGGTTTGTTTTTAAGAGGGAAGCTCCTGGCAGTAAACCAAAGTTCTGAGGACATGTTCCATCCCAAGCCACAACTATAAGTCCCAGGGAAAGACAGAGAGAATAGGGGCATCTCGTTTCTGCTGTACTAAGTAGTTGCTGTCACCGAGATTTAGTCGGCTGGGCACCATTCACGCTGCCGGGTCCCATGCACGGTGGCTCCTGCCCCAGCGAGGACCCTGGTGGCCACCTGGGAGTACTGCTGCAGGCAGCCACCGCTCTGGAAAGGGACTTCAGGCAGATTGTCACTCAGCGGGCTGGATTGCAGAGTGAGGCACCTGCGAGGCAGACTGATGGTCACGAAGACTATCGCTGTCCTCGCTCTGAGATCTCCATTCTTTGAAAGACACCTTCATGGTTGTGTTTGTCTTGCTAGTTTTCTAGAGCACACACAGTTTCCAGATCTTCTCATTAGTGTTCTTGGAAGCTTTTGTCACACGAACATTGTGCTCACTAGGTGCCAGCAAGGCTAATTTCAGGTTCATCTGAGTGACACTATCCCAGCTGTGATGTGTAGAACCCTGTAACAACATCTTGTGTGAAGCAGGCATGGGAGGGAAGGTATAATGATTGTTTTCATGAAGCCAGTCCATGGAACAGTATTTTTATTGTTTATTTTCCATGTCAGTAGAAAATGCTGGCACCCTTGTGAATGTAGTTTATTTAAATTCCTTCATAAAACCAGAGCCTTGATTTAATTTGCTAACATGACATTATCAGCCGAAGATAGATTCCTGCTAGAAACTCAAGAAAACAGTTTAGTACTAGATGAGTTAAAAAATACCACAGCCAATGTATCGAAAAGTGTACCCTGATTTAGTATAAATGTTTATGTGTTTTATGTTTTTCAATCTGTTAGTCTGGTTGTTAACTTGTGTTTATAATAATTAACAATAAAGACTTAATAGTAAATAAATCTGATGCTGGCAAAAAAAAAAAAGAAAGAAAGAAAGAAATATTGACAGTCCACGATAAGAAACCAAGCCATGTAGAAGTCATCCCAATGAGCCTAATGATTGAGTGACTGTAGGTCTGTCTGGTCCACGTGCTCCGGCAGCCAGTGTCAGGAGCGGGAGCTGCTTTGCAAAGGTCAGGGGGCTTTGGGGGCAGGAAATGGCCCGGCCACACACAACACCCTTCTCCCACTCTTCTCCACCCACGCAGACGCCCTTGCACTTGGCAGTGATCACGAAGCAGGAGGACGTGGTGGAGGACCTGCTGCGGGCCGGGGCCGACCTGAGCCTGCTAGACCGCTCGGGCAACTCTGCACTGCACCTCGCCGCCAAGGAGGGGCAGGACAGAATCCTCAGCATCCTGCTCAAGCACCGGAAGGCACCACTGCTGATGGACCAGCCCAACGGGGAAGGTAGGAGCCCGAGCCACCACCGTGTAGTCTCCTCCCCTCACTTTCTGAGCTGTGGCTCAGCACTGACCAACGTGCCTTCCGTGATTTCCACCCAGAGTTGTCTCCTTGGTCTCCTGGAGCCGGTTGTGTCTTGTGGGTGCCCTGTTTCTCACCATAGTACGTTCCTTCTCAATGGTTTGGAATGGTTACTCAGGAGGGAAGTGGAGGCTGGGGCAAGCCTGGTTCTGTCCTTTATCCAGGGCAGGCGTCTTCACTCCAGCATCTCCTGAGTGCATAGGAGGCTATGGGTCCCACAGTGGCACAGTGGCTCCCTGGGCCTTCCCCACCCGCTCTGTGGGGATGCTCAGAGCCCTGCTGCCCTCCTGTCACCCTGTGACACCCTGTGCTCGGCCGTAGGTCTCAGTGCCATCCACATTGCCGTAATGAGCAACAGTCTGCCGTGTCTGCTGGTGCTGGTGGCTGCAGGCGCAGATGTCAATGCCCAGGAGCAGAAGTCAGGGCGCACAGCACTGCACCTATCTGTGGAGCAGGACAATGTGTCCCTGGCGGGCTGCCTGCTGCTCGAGGTAAGAGGTGTTTGGGGCAAAGGCCTGTCTGTACCTTTGACTGGGTTTGACACCTTGGCTGGGCTTCAGGCAGCAGCCCACGGGTCCCCTTCCCTGCCCAGCCACCATCCCTGTGACATCTACAGCATAGATCCAGCCAGGGCAGCTCTGGGGCGGTGCAGACAGGGAGGAGGGACAGAGGGTGAGCGCTGCTGAGCCTCTCGTGTGGTGGGGTCTAGGGTGAAGCCCTTGTGGACAGCACCACCTACGACGGGACCACACCGCTGCACATTGCAGCCGGACGAGGCTCCACCAGGCTGGCTGCACTGCTCAAGGCTGCAGGTAAGGGGTTGTGGTTGTCAGTGTGGCCCCCGGGGCATTCTGGCTGGGGGAGATCACGGTGCTGATGGCTTGGGTAGATAACCATCATGTGGCCTGCCCTGCCGAGCTGCCATCTGGACTCACAATCACGCTTCACTGCCACTTGGTCTTGCCATCCATGCACCCCTGACCTGTGTGCCTGGCTCTGAGCTGCAGCAGGGCCCTGAGCGTCCATCCAGACGCTCCTAGTGGGTGAGGACCACGCCAGCATCCCGGGCCCAGAGTTACAAAAACAGGTCAAGAGAGCCGGTCCCACCCCACCTGAGCTGTCTGTGGCAGAGCCATGCACACACTGCCCCCCAGCAGCCTGAAACTCCAGGCTGCCCCTCACCCCGCATCTCACCGTGCGCACGGGGGCTGTACACGGCTCCATGTCAGTCTCTGTCCTGCGGGTGTAGACGACCCCGCTGCTCACCTCCGAGTCCCTGCGCCTTTGGGTACAGAAAACCTTCACGCCACACTCGCGCCACCCTCACACATCTGATTTCCTGATTTTAAAGTTTGCAGAAGGTAAATGAGTCACAAAGTCAAGAAATCAGAGCAGATCGAGGCATCATTTTAAACACGCAAGAGGTTTTTCCCTCAAGGAGACTCTGTTTTTCTGACCTGTAGAATCATACTCAGATCAGCACCAGCCTTTTCTTTTCTCTGCTGTCAAATTCAATGTTCCTTGGCTGGGAGGTCCCAGTTGCAGCGCATCTGAAACATCATGGAAGTCGTGGTCGTACCGAAGAAACACCTTCAGACTGGAAGCTCTAACCTTCCACAGATGTGTTCCCTTGTCGGGTACGGTAGTGCACACTTGAAAACCAGAGCACTGGGGGCTGAGGCTGAGGCAGGAGGATTGTCATGAGTTCAAGGCCAGACAGGGTCATAGCAAGACCCTGTCTTAAGAAGCCAAAACACCAAAGTCTTCCTCTTGAATTCTGAGAATCTGCCAGAGGGTACAAGCAGGGGTCTCTCTGACATAAACAAGAACACACAGATGAAAAGCCAGGTACCGAGCTCAGTATTGTGGAGATCACCACGTGGGGAGCAGATGCAGCTTGGCCTCTTGTCCTACAAGGGCGTGTTGGCCCACCCCAGTCACTCAGCCACAACCCAGCGCTGTCCCCGGAGCAGTCTCTGGGCTCCTGAGAAGTGACTCACTCTGACCTTCGCCCGCCGGTCTCTTGGTGAAAGCTGAAGAACAGACGGCATCTCCAGCATTCGTGCCATCTCTCAGGAACTACACATCTTCCCACAGCAGAGGCCTCTTCCGGTGTCTGTGAGAGGCCGGGGACCTGACAGAGCTGTCCCCAAGGGACAGCTGATGGTGCCGTCAATGGACACTGCGTGGGCAGGGAAGAGGGAGAGACACACCTGTAAGAGGGCGCAGCTGCATGTGAGCCCCTGACTCCGAGGCTGCCTTGTCTCCGAACTGCTGTCCCCTCCCTGGTCCTCAGGTTACAGATTCGTCCTCAGGTGGAAAACACACTGTGAAACAGGAAGGTCAGAGTATTTAAAGTCTTGTTTTCAGAGTCCCAGGCTCTCCACAGTACTTAAGGCACCTTTAAGTCAAGATAAATCAGAATTTAGGACAAAGCCCTGTGGATGTTCAGTGTAAACGTGTTGTAAACACTAGAAATAGCCCAGGCAGTCGCCTCCAGCAGCCACCGTGCTTTGCCTTGGGGCATCTGACCACTCCCAGCAGTCCGGAGTGAGGAGATGGGGTCCCTAATGATGTCCCTGGCTTCACAGGAGCAGACCCCCTGGTGGAGAACTTCGAGCCTCTGTATGACCGGGATGAGTCCTGGGAAAGGGCCAGCGAGGACGAAGGTGTGGTGCCAGGGACGACGCCGCTGGACATGGCAGCCAGCTGGCAGGTGAGCACCGGGCGGGCTGTGCTGGGTGTCAGCGACTCCAAGCATAGTGGAGACCTGAGAGGCCAGAACTGAGCACGGCACTCACACAGCAGCTCCGCACTGGGCATCCCGGAGCCACCACTGCCCAGGGGCAGGTGTGGCCATGAGCTGGGGACAAGTGGGAATCTCGGGGTTTCCCTAAATAATGGGAAGGGACTAAAAGCCAGGGATGCTGAACAAAGCTCCACTCCACGAGGGAGGCCACCACTGAGTCTTTAAGGGGGAGCTGGCCACACACAGGTCTCCTGTGGGACAGGATGGGTGCCTTCGGGGGGAGCTTGGTGTCACATCTGGAAACTGCTAGCAGCCCAGACCACAGGGCTCCTCCTGGACCTGTCTGCCCACTCCATGACCCGGCCACAGGGACTGCGGAGAACCCCAGAAAGACCCAGAGCCAGCCGGCAGCTTCTTTCTCTTAGCCTGATGTCTACATGATGTTTCTCCATCCAACAGGTCTTCGACATCCTAAATGGGAAGCCCTACAAGCCCGAGGTCGTGGCCGATGACCCACTGGCCCAAGGTGCATGACATGGGTGGCATATCATGCAGGGCTGGGGGAGCCGCAGAGGAAGGAGGGGACACCTTCTCTGGGTCCCTGTACTAGGACCTGCCTGTGTCCTCCGGGAGGTAGGGACTGGTGGGAGGGTCGGGACCAATGTGCCTCTTCGTCCCCACAGGAGACATGAAGCAGCTGAGCGAGGACGCCAAGCTGCAGCTTTCCAAGCTGCTGGAAATCCCTGACCCGGACAGAAACTGGGCCACCCTGGCACAGAAGCTGGGCCTGGGTATCCTGAACCACGCCTTCCGGCTGAGCCCCGCACCCGCCAAGACGCTCATGGACAACTATGAGGTAATGCAGCACCTGCCACCGAGCCCCGTGTCCAAGCTCCTTCCTCCACGTCACAGCCGGGACACTGCTCCACATCCCTGATGCTGGGGGGAAACCGCACATTCGCCACTCGTTTCCTGGAATGCTGCTTCTGGGTGTTGAGACAGCTGTTCCCAAAGGCTTGTGAGGGTGCAGCTAGGACAGGCCAGGGTTGTCGCCAGGCATGACCCCTGAGCAAGCGTGGGGGATCGTGATAGCACACGGCCTCTATTTCCCACAGCACCCTGGTCACAGGCCAGGACGTGGACTCATCCGGGAGATGAGCCCTGGGGGGCCACAACTAGTGGTCACCACTGCTGCAAATAAAGGAAGAAAATGAGGGGTGGAGTTATTTTCTGTAGAAAATGTCGTGTCAGTGGATTCCAGAACTTTAGGCTGCACAGAGCTTCTGTGGGAACCCCGTTCTGGGTACTGTTTCTCTGCCTCTGTCTCTCCCTCCTCTCTGCTCTCTCTCCCTCCCCCTCTCTCTCTCCTGTTCCTCTCTTCATCTCTCTCTCCTCTTTCCCTCTCCTCTCTCTCTACCTCTCCTCTCCTCTCTCTCCATCTCTTTTGCTTTCTCTCCTCTCTCCTCTCTTTCCTTCTCCCTCTCCTCTCGTTCCCGCTCTGTCTCTCTCTCTGCTTATAATAAACTGCTTCTCTGTGATTTCCTGCGTGTTTCAGAGAGCTGAGGCAGGAAGCTGGACTGAAAGCCTGGATGTCCCTATCACGCTCTGTGTCCCTCCCAGCTCCACCTGGCTGCCTGTGTGGACAAGATGGCACGGAGAGAGACAGGATGGGGATGGAGACATGGTGTTCCCCGCCCCGAGCTCTATACAGTGCCTTCGTCTCTCTCCAGGTCTCCGGGGGGACAGTCAAGGAGCTGGTGGAGGCCCTGGGACAGATGGGCTACACGGAAGCCATTGACGTGATCCAGGCAGCCTGCTGCAGCTCAGGGCCCCCCAGCCCAGCGAAGGGCACCACACAGGGCCCCCCGCTGCCCCTGTCGCTGTCGCCGCAGATCGGTAAGGGTGTGTGGGTACAGCAAAGTGTTCCACTCCCGACTGGTGTGGGGTCTTCAGGTCTCGGGGATACAGAAAGCAGGGCCATCCCCACTGTCACCACCTGCCCCTCGTGGTGCTGCCATTCACGTGAGGGGTCAGGGATGTGGACGCCTGAGCTACCTGGATTCCCAGCAGGATGTGATAGGGTGAGGTGAACCCACTTCTCACCTCCCGAGTCCGAAGGAGAGGGACTCGGAGAGAGGGGATGGGACGGCAGGACAGCAGAGGGGACCGGGCTGTATGAGAGCACAGTCGGGCTGCAGTCTTCCCCACCACAGCACTCACAGTTCCCCCAGGGACGTGTCCTCCTCGGGGTCCTCTCCACCCTCATGACACCAACCTGCCCACCGGTCACCCCACCGAGCACATGGCCCAACCCGCTCCCTGAATCCTCCAGCTCTGCCAGGCTTCTCCTTCACCCTAACACCATGCCAGGCTCCCTGCACCCCAGCACCCTTCCCTGGCCCCCTTCTGCACTCTCACTCTCCACCCTCAGAAACAAGACAGCTGCAGTCTGATTTCTGCCACCTGGGGTCGGCCACCTGCCCTCTCCACCCTGGTGGCTCACCCAGCACCCTACCGTAATTTCCTCATCTGTAAAGACAAAACAGAAAGCCAGGTGTGGGGCTGTACGCCTGTAATTCCAGCACTCTGAGAGGCTGAGGCAGGAAGATCACAAGTTCAAGCCTAGCCTGGGCAACTTAGCATCGTAGTGAGACCCTATCTCAAAATGAAAAATAAAAAAGGGTTGGTGATGGAGCTCAATGTGAAAGCCCTGGGTTCAGTCCATACCAGAAACAAAGACGGAAACAGAGAAAATAATTCACTCCCTTGATCCCTCGCTCCCTTCAGCTACAGTCTGATGTCTCTCTTTGTCCACACAGCAGAGCTTCTTAGAGAGTGTTCTAGAACCTCCTTGTGTCTCAAGAGAGTCTTCTAGAACCTCCTCGTGTCTCAGGAGAGTGTTCTAGAACCTCCTCACAAGTGGCCCTTCCCTGGCCTCTTAGTCAGAGTCCCCCAGCCCTGCCCCATCACACACACCGGGAACCCCTGTTGCCACCTCCTCACCTTCTCAGCATGGGAATCACAAGTGACACTGGCCCCTGCTCCACACTGTCCCCACATATGGCTTTTCCCAGGTCACCCCCTACACTGCTCCTCACACTCACCTCTTGCAGCCAAAACCTCAAGTCTAGGCCCAGCTCACTTCCCTGCACCAAGCTCTCTACACTCAGCAGACTTGGGGCTGGCCACATCTGTGAGGAGCGGGGCCATTCTCAAGGTTAGGACAGATTCTGAGAACCGCCTGTTGTATCCAAACAAAATGAGAAGACCCACTGAAAGGAGGCAAGGTTTACATTGGCTCAGGGTTTCACAGGGCTCAGTCTATGGTCAGCTGCTCAAAAGCAGGAGCATCATGGTGGAAGGGCCTGGCAGAGGGAAGCTGCTCACCTCATGAGGGCCAGGAAGTGGGGAGGTGGGGACAGGAGCAAGAGCCCACCCTTCCGGGTCCTTCCCCAAGACCCCTCCTAGCTGCCTCTTTAACCATGAACTTGCCCTGGATTCGCCCATGGATGAAGTCACTGCCTCTGTGGTTGTCACCTCCCACAGCCCCATTGGGGAGCACAAGCACAGTCCCCACTGCATTTCCGTGAGACCTTCCTGGGCCTCACCCCTCACTCAGCGTGTTTCCTCCTCCAGTTTCCCCTCCCCACAACAACCCCATCTGGACCACCCTCCTACCTTGCCCAGATTCCTACTCAGTCCCCTCCATCAGTCCACTCTGTACCCACGGGTGTGTGTGTGTGTGTGTGTGTGATGCTGGGGACTGAACCCAGGGCCCTCACACTGGGTTCTTCCAAGACAGGGTCTCACTAAGTTGCCCAGGCTGGGCTTAAATTCAAGATCCTCCTGCCTCAGCTTTTCAGAGTGCAAAGATTAAGGGACATGTACCACCATACCCACTGGTGTGATATTTTCTTTCCAACTTAGTGAGCTGATGTGGCCCCTCCTGTGCCCTTTAAATGTCACCCTAATGTGCTCCCGGGGTCACCAGTGTCACCCAGCCCTGGAGAGCTCCTCTCCTCACCTGTCTGGCTCCCTGTCGACCTTCCAGTGTCAAGGTCACCTTGTCAGGGGGCTTCATGGGGGAGGAGCACAGTGTCACCATGCACCTGCAGGAAGGGGCAATGTGTCCTTTGCGCTTGTAGTGCAAACACTCAAAGAAAAAAGTAAATGCTGACAACTCTCAACAGCAAACACTTAAACACTACAACTTTAATTTGTAGTTATCTTTAAATACATTGCAACTAACTCCCAGCACAAATGAGAAACTACATTAAGATTGGCTGATTGACTAAATTCATACTGAGACAAGAGTCTCACTCCCCCAAGACTGGGGTGTGACGGATACACCACTAAAGGGCTCTTGATGAGTCTACGTCAGACTCCTGTTTCCCAGGCTTCCTTTTCTATATAGGCAATAATTTGCGTTGGTCAGATTCCTAAGGCTGTTTTTCAACAGAATGTAACATCATTTTCCAGCATAGAATCATTTTCGTCAAAGCCAACTTTCTTTGCTGCCAGGAATGTTGTCAGGGTGCTGTCTGATAGCATCGGAGACCAGAGTGGTCTCTGCTTTAGCTGCTGCTCCTGGTTCTGATGTATTTGCACAGGTTCAGCCTCTTCCCTGGCTGTGCAACAGGTGGTGCGTGTGCAGTGAGGAAAATTCAGGCCATGTCCAATACACAGGCGGCAGGATTGTGAGAGAGAAATGAAAACATTAGGCTGAAAAAGGTCTTCACGTATATTAATGTCCTGGGCACCTCTTGCCATGCTCGTGTGGACAGCACTGGTGAGTGGCAGGGACACAGAGCGTGACGAGTCATGCACATGGTGTTCAGTCCCCCAGAGCTATCCGAGGTTTAGGCTGGGCCCCTGAAACCCTGCTTTCTCCCCACAGACGAACTGCGAGACCAGGACAGCATCTGTGACAGCGGTGTGGAGACCTCCTTCCGCAAGCTCAGCTTCACGGAGTCCCTGACAGGCGGCAGCCCCTTGCTAACGCTTAACAAAGGGCCCCCCGACTTTGGGCAGGAAAGAGCCATAGAGGGCAAGATCTAGCTGCCGCGTGGGCACACCATGCAACCAAAGCCTGGAAGTCCAGCACTTTGCCCAAGAGATGGAAGGCAGGCGTGAGAGGCGCTCAGCGGAAAGGTGGTCAGGGAGCCATCAGGCAACCGTGGGCCTCTGAGCGTGGCCATCCCAGGTCCTCGGCTGAGTCATGTCCATCCAGGCAATAAGCACCTAGCAGGTTCAGCCCTCATGGAGGTGACAGCGTTCCCAGGTCAGGGGCGCATGGGTGTCCCCACTGCCTGCTACAGGGTCACGGCTGCTTCTGCTTCCATCGCTGCTGCTGCTGCTGCTGTCCCTTTGCTGTGTCCCCAAGACCCTTCAACGGCCACTCAGTGTCTTTCTAGCCGTCCAAGCACATTTGTGCACTCAGATGCTAAGGAAAGAGATATTTTTAGATGAGAGTCACTTGGTGTGCAATAAAGAAAGGCTGCCGCGTCTTCTAAGGCGCCATTGCTGTGATCTGCAAAGCACGCACTTAGCAATATTTAAACATGGTTCCAATCAGGGCTGAAAGTGGTATTTCCCCCCTTTTTCTGCATTTTGCTATTGTAAATATGTTTTTTAGACCAAATACTTTAAAGGAAAAAATGTTGGATTTATAAATGCTATTTTTTATTTTACTTTTATAATAAAAGGAAAAGCAAATGGTTGACCTCACTCTGTCTGATCTTTCTGCAAATACTTTTCTAAGATGATGTCTTGTCGTGTGGGTCATTGCAGCCTGGCTGGCACAGTCACATCCCCGTTTAGACTCCATTTTTTGATCTAGAAATGAACAAAAAAAATAAATCAAAATGTGTTTTAACCCAAGATGAGGGCTGTGTGCTCATCTAGCCCCGGCCCAGCTCTGCTCCTGGGGACCCTGCCCCTCTCTGGTGCGTGAAGTGCTGAAACATGAATCTTCTGGGTCCTGGACAAGGAGCCTTCTTGCAGGAAGCCCTGTCAAGGTGCTTTCCACCCAGGGTTGGAAATCAGGTGAGGAAAAATCAAGTTTAGGAGTGAGATGCAGTGGTATACACTACTACATGCAACCAGTTTTCCTATTCACAATTATCATGATTTTTGCAGTGCTGGGAATGCTAGGCAAGGGTTCCCCATGGAGCCCGACCCCTCTGCACCCAGGACCCCACTAACAAGCCCTTGACAGCCACCACAGAGAGTCAGCATCTCCATCTCCGTGGCAGCCTCCCTGCACATCTCTCCTGTGTGAGCTCAAGGTCCCTGCGCTGCATCCATTCAAACCCCTCCATGCCTCCCTCTTGTTCCTCTGCAGCTCTTGGTCCCAGGGTCACTTCACACAAATGTCCCCCACCCCAGTCTCCATCTCAGACAGCCTTCCCAGTGCTGAGAACCATGCTGAACAACTTTGCACAACACAGTATATCACTAAGTCACTTAGTTAACCCAGTGAGGCAGGCAGATTTATCCCCAGGTTACAGGGCAGGAAACTGAGGCTTAGAGAGGTCAAGTAGACCATGGCTAGGGTGCTTCTGGGTTTACATCGTCTCTGGCCAACTCCCGAGTTCAGGGACTGGGGTGTTGTCTTGGTAGGATACAAAGGTGGATAAAAATAATTGAGTCCAGAAGTAAACTCCAGAATATATAGGAATGTATTCTACAATAAAGTGAAATTTCAAATGAATGAAGAAAAAATGATTATTCAATAAACATGTCCCAGTTGATGAGTCAATTGGAGCAGGAATCATGAATGAATAGTCCTGAAGCAGGGACAGCCCTTCTACAAGTAAGCCTTTATTCTCTGGTGCAAAAACAGTTTGGGTTCTACAGTTTACAGTGTGCCACAAATCCAGGCATGTCTCATTTAACGACCAGATTCCATTCCTTCGACTAGGTCATTAAATGAATTAATTGGATGCTAAATGAGCAATCATATATAGTATGTACACTACAATATTCAGAACAAAGAAATGATCAAAGGAAATTCCAACTTGATGACTTCGCTTTTATTTGCATAACTCTTAGATGTAGTACTGTAACATATAACAGAAAAAAACTACAGCACTAAACTGTACAGTATGATCAGCAAAAATTACAGCACTGTACTGTGGAAGCTACCATAAGGCCACACTGCCACTCATGTTCCTACATTATAAGTCCGAACGCAGGTCATAAGTCCCGACCATCCTTAAACGTGTAGGTCAAATGAGAACAATCTATATATACAATTTTTAAGAAATTCTACTATTTCCTATTACATTGCTATTTCTTCACTCTTAGGAGTCTAGCTTTTGAAAACTGTATCTATAATATGGTTTTAGTCACTTTCTTGTCGCTGGGACCAATACCAGATACCCACACTTAAAGAAGGAGAGGTTTACTTTGGCTCCCGGTTTGTAGAGCTTTCAGACCATAGTCAGCCGGCTCCCAGGCAGGGAAGGGAAGGGCCTATGGGGGAAAGGTGCTCATAGCGAGGTGGACAGGAAGTAGAGAAGCCAGAAGGGAGGTCTCACCATCCAGGTCACACCCGCTAGTGACCGCCTCTTCTGACCAGACCCCACCTCCTAACAACAATCGCCTGTGAGCCCCATAACCCAATCAACCCCCAAATTCCTGCCTATGACTGCATTAGGCTTTGGGGGACATTTCTGGATTTCTCGAGTTCTCACATGAGCACTCTGTGTGCCATGTCCCTATCGGCTCCCTGGGTGGCGGGTGGCAGGTGGCCCTGCCCCTTGGACCACAGAGGGGTCCTGTCTTCCTGTGGCACTGACCCCCTCTGCCCAGGAGCAAGGGCTGCCTTCTCCACTGAGAGTGTGAGTGCCTGTGACAGGCAGGAGAGGGGTTAAGTGACTTCCCAGGCCTGTCACAAAATGTATCACAACTCTGCCCGGCCCTGGTGGGGCACCCTGTCCATGACCCCAGCCACCATGCTCCAAGGGAGCCACATGGCCACCTTGTGAAGCCAGCATGGAACCGGGAGCTCTGGTCCGAGCCCCGGTCTGGCCTTTGCGCTGCTGGGCCGTGATGCCTGGCACGAACATGTGCTGCTCTGCTGGGGCAAATCACAGACCCATGACACTCGCGGCCCCAGGTGGGTAGGTTGTGGCCATTCTCCAGGTCTCCACCTGGACAGTCCCGGACTGGAATCCACTTTAAACAGAAGACGGACCAGCCCGTTCATGCCAGGATGGAAACACAGCTCCCTCCTCCAGCAAGGAGGCTGCTTCTCCTCTGTTCCAGAGCTGCCTCGCCCAGGCCTCCACACTGCTTCCATCCTGGCCACAGGTGTGACAGGCAGCAGAGGGGAGCAGGAGGTCTACAGAGCCACAAAGGGCCTGAAATAAGCCTGCTGGCTGCCTGGCAGGAGCCCACCGAAATATAGCTCCAGCTCCAAATCCACATCCTCTTGCAGCACCATGGTCTCTGGGTGCCCTTTCACCAGCCTGGGTCCCCACAGTCCTTCTGTGGGGCACTTTGCAGGTTTCTGCAGGAGAGGAGGCCAGCAGGGGTACCTGACACAGTTAGCGACCTCTAGTGCTGATTCCAAAGACACCCCTCCAGGGGATGCAGCTAATCCCGTTCTACGGCAAGGACAGGAAGCCGAGGCCACACTCCTGGGCCAGACTCCAACCCAGGTCCACCTGCTCCAAAGACTGTCCTTTGAAGATCCTGAATACGTCCTTGGAAGAAAGGTCACTCCCTCTACAAGACAATGGAGTCATAATGCCCTCAAGCCCAGTGCAGAGTGAACCCACAATGTAGCTACTACATGCACATCCATGACTCGATTTCCCCTACAAACAGGCTGAAATGATTTAGTAGGAATCATTGCTCACCTCCTCCTTCTTCCTAGTCTGTGCTTTCCCGGGGGAGTTTTCTTTCTTCTTGCTCCTCCCTGGGTAAAAGATGTGGGGAGGCACACAGCTCGAGGGGACATGGCTCGAACACTGTTCCTTTTCTGGAAGATCCCAGGATTTTAGGTGGATGAGATCTACAGACTGTCTGCCTGAGGGCAAGAGCTAGAGCATCATGCACAAGGGCCTGGGTTCAAGCCCAGCTCCAGTCAATCAACCACTCAATCAGTCAAACAAAAGCCGGGCATGGTGGCACACACCTGTAATCCCAGCACTCAGGAGGCTGAAGCAGGATGATCACTGCTAGCTCGAAGCCAGCCTAAGCTGCACAGTGAGTTCAAGGCCAGCCTGCATTATATAGTGAGACTGTCTCTCAAAGAGCCAGAAACAAAAAATAAACAATTAAAAACTAAAAAAGGTCACCCACGTACTCACACAGATATCCTAAATTCTTATCTTCATAAGCACCTGTAACTCACTCTTCCTCTACAAATTACTCTTTTCTGATAAAATCTTCGCTGCCTGTCTTTGCTCCATCTTCACCATTGCTCCATACAGAGACTGGGTGACCCTGACCATGGTAGGGAGCCACCAGCATGGACTTGGCATTGACTTCAGTCGAGAGCCTTGGTCTTCGCAGCAGCCTCCGGAGGCCAGAAATCATTGTCTCTGTTTCACCGGGGAAGAAACTAGGGTTCAGGGGGTCGGGGGTTGGCTCAGGGTCACACGCTTTAGCCAAAGTATTTTATTTATTCTCAAAAACAAATGTAACACAGTAGGTGTTATTATTCCCTTTTTTTTGTTTGTTTTGAGACAGGCTCTCTCTATATATTCCAGGCTGTCCTAGAACTCACTGTGTAGTTCAGGCTGGCCTCGAACTCATAGCAATCCACCAGTCTCAGCCTCCCATGTGCTGGGATCATAGGTGCGCACCACCACACTTAGCTTGTTAGTCCCATTGTACAATACACACAAAAAAATTAAACACAGAAGTTAGGTAACTTGATTAAAGATGTAGAACTGCTGGGTAAACTCCAGCTGATGCACGTCAAAGCCCACCTCCCAGGCAGCTGTAAGAGACACTGCGAGCTACATGAGCTAGGAGGAGAGCACCCTTCTCCCTGCAAGACCCAGCCTGGGCACAATGGGGAACCCTGTCACTAAGGGAGAGGACTGGGCGGCCTGTACTGACCTTCCTTTTACACAGAACCTAATGCTTCTCAGTTTTAAGACCAGCACCTTTATCTAACGAGTCTCAATTACAAATCCAAACACTCACTGCTGTTCCATTTCATCGCCAACAATACAACCTTCCAGATTCTTGGTTAAGATCCTGAAAACTGCCCATTTATCAAGCAGACATGAACGCCCAGCACAACGTCCACAGCGTGATCCAACGAGTCACAGATGAAATGTCAAGTTGTCAGTGCAATGTATATAGCTTTTATTTTTATATAATTTCAATCTCATCAAAATCTGCAAAATATAAAAATTGATATAGCTTTATTCAAATTAGCTGCTTATTAACATTTTGCCCCATTCTCTTTCTTATCAATGAATTTTATAAATGTGATAATAATGAAACAATTTTGGTGGTGCCGGGGATCGAACTCAGGCCCTTGTGGTTACAAGGCAAGCACTCTAATCACTGAGCTAAATCCCCAGCCCTAATGAAACAATTTTAAAGCAACTTATAATCACATAAATAAATGATTTAAACTCTTGATAAAGGTAGCACCCTTTTGGTGCCAGGGCTGACACGTCTACATCTAATCTACACCCTGAAACTGGAAAGCTCACTGCATTTGGCCAATCTGCAGCCCACACACGTGCCAATGTCAGGGCGGCCCAGAATTTCCAGTGTCCACAGTGATTTCAATGCCGGCTCATTTTTCAAAGGATCCCTTGAACGGTCTTTTCAAAAGTAAGTGATTGTCACTAAAACAGTATTTTATTTAATAACTCAAAATGAAAAAGAATCTTACCCCTAATAGTAACCAAATTACAACAATCAAACCTGAACAGTCTGGTGACAAAGACCAACATGGCTGTCACCAAGAAATCTCTCATTCTAAAGAACGAGCCTCCAATTCCTCTGGAAATGATAAGACACCTCACTGAGATCATTCAGCAGGATGGAAGGAGGGGTGAGGGAGGGGATGGGAAGGGATGAAAAACAACTAGATGTGTTATGTACAACTCCCCACAGTGATTGTGACCATTATGTGCTGCAACCATGTGATAATAAAAACAAAAATTTTAAAACAGTATTTCTTGATGCTGACTCCAAATGGCCTGTGCCACCTCACAGCCTCCCACTTGTGGTTCCACAAACTCTGCCACTGTCCCCTCCTGTGACTCCAGGAAGATGCCCAGTCATGGCACACGGAGGGCTAACACTGAACACGAGCCTGGTCAGGTCCAGGAATGACTAGGCATGGCCTTGCCTGAGGACAGCACCTGCAAACACACGTGGACCCAGACGCCCTCAGTAAATGTCCGCCAGGGAGGTCACATGGAGAGACTGCTCCAGGTCACTCTTGCTGGTGGGTGCCCATGGGTGAAAGAGTACAGTCCGCGTCTTCTCGGTCATGAGGAAACCATTGTCGCTGAACCTCCCGGGGACACTTCCTACGTCCAACCACACGAAGGGCGCAACCGCTGACGTCTCCAGGTCAAAAGCAAATGCGTCACCTCGCTGGGAGATGGTGGCCTGGAAAGAAAAGATAAACACCCAGAAGGGTGAGGGAGGAACTACGCCATCTAATGCCACGCCTGGGGGACACGGACACGCCCAGCACCTCCTTCTGCTGCGGCTGCAGTCGCCTGTTTTGGGCACCTAGTCAGACACTCTGCAGTGCTTGCAAAATGACTTAGGTCCATGGGAAACAACCGAACTGTAATTTCGAACCAAGGAAATGTGAGGCTCCAAATATTAAGGGGAACATCTCACAAGAACTTTAATGTTTTCCATCTCTGATCGTTTTTCTCTGCACGGGAAAGGACCACATGGCATAAGGGCAGTGGCTTAAGTGATCTGCCAAGGGCTGCTCATAAAAACATGGTGCCGTGTCCTCATCCACCATATTCACCAGGTCTGGCACTGCGTGACTCTAGCTCTTCCCCACATCAAAATGACCACAAAAGGAAAACAGTTCAGGACATTGAGGCAGCCACAGCAACACAACTACAGACACTCAGGAAAGAGGACTCCAGAGCTGCTGCAGAAAGTGGCAAGAACAACGGGAGGAGTATGTTTCAAGCAAGGGAAAGGATTCTGGGGGGATTCATGGTAATGCATCTTTTACTATAATTTTTTTACTTAAACACATGCCATATTTTTTTATCACACCTCAACCATGCTGTGCCACGTGTTATGTGTAACACAGAGTACTTGAAAGGGCACTTTTTTACTATATATGGTTCAGCCTTAAGGCACTTGTATGATTATCATTCTAGGTCCTAAGTTATAAAAAGAAAAGCCACACCGATAGAAGCAGAAAAGAAACCTGACAAAGCGCACTGGGGAACACCTAGAGGGGCAGAGACCTGGCCTGGAGTTAGATGCCAAATCCACAAGCCACCTTCCTCCTGCTGTCAGGAAGCTCGCAGGTGGCTGCGAGGACAAGGGCCACCTGGCTTCCCCAGCTGGCCAAGCCCAGGAAGCCAGGCCGCGGCCTCCCTTCCTCTGCTGGACCCCAGGTCTCCCGGCCTCTGTCTGCCTGGCCTCCAGGAGAGGGAAAGCCAGTGCTGGGCCCTGCCAACCCTCAAGTGACAACAACCAACGTTACAGTTACTTTAGGGTGAACAGGTCTCACCAAAATACAAATGGGGCAAGACAAGAAGCCCTAGCTAAAGCCATAAAAAACGCTTTCCAAGCCATCCATTTAGAAACCAAAACTTTGCCCATTCCACAGTTTTGTTTTAGTTTTAGTTTTCTTTCTTTGCTGGGAAAAAAAAAAAAAAGAAGCTATGTAAGCATATAGCATTTCTTTTCCATCTGTTCTACTTCAGTCATTATGGAGAACATGGACATCTTTATGCACATACTTCATTACTCATTTGGAAAGAAAGTATGTTTTCAACCACTGGGCCCCTTTCAAAACAAAAACAAGGACTTGACGTTTTTATATGATTATTTCTAAAGTCAATTTAGAAAAGCTTTCTCAATGAAATAAAAGTACAAAACAAATTTAAGATTTGTTAAAAACAGACAACGAAACTTTCTAGAAAAATATTGTGAGTTACTACATGAGGGAGGAGAAAGGGAAAGTTTTTAATCAGCCAGAGCCCACGGCCTCCAACAGCACAAGTTTTGTAACAGCACAGCCTAAACAACCTATTTTTTTCTTTGCAATTATAGATTTGGTGGTGCAGCCATAGGTCAGGGTGTACGGTGATTAACAGAGCAGATTTACAAAGTCAAAACTGGGTTGCAGGACTCTGCGCTGCTGCTTGGTCTCAGGGCATCAGGTCGCAGGTCACCCCAGAGCCAGGCGGGAGATGTGCAATTAGGATGCAGCCCGCCGGCTCTGCACTCCCGGGACCCAGGCGACCCTGGCTTACCGTGATGTGTGCCTCGAACAGCCCCTCGGCGTCCTTCAGGGAGGACAGGAAGTGATAGTTGACGGGGCTCAGGAGCTCGTGGTCGGCCGAGAGGTAGAAGGAGAGCACGCAGCTTTGCCGGGTGCAGTTCCCGCACCGGCTCAGCAGGCGGGCCACGGGCTCGCTGTAGAGACGGGCAGCGGCCCCTGCCTTCATCACCAAGGGCTCCATGGCCTGGGCACACACGGGCTCCAGGGAGTGCCAGGAGTGCACTGTCAGCTGCGGGAGGAAGCAGGAAGGAGGAGTGCTAAGAGTGGGGACAGTCACTGCAGTGGGGACAGCACGCCTGGTTAGGGGACGGCAAAGCCAGGTTTCAATCCCAGGCGGCTGAGACCGAGTCCCCCAGCCCCCAGCCTCTGTCTCTTCATGTGGACAAGGAGACTAATGGCCGCACGGACTTCACAGGAGGTGGCGAGAACTGCGAAACAATCCACAGGAGGCCAGGAGCGTCGATCAGCACAAGTACCCTGCACACAGCCGGCTTTCCGTTGCTCAGTGACCAACACAGAGGCTTGCTGCCCTTTTCTTTTTATTTAAACTTGTTATAAATGCAAGTGTACCCTGAGTTCCAGCCCCAGCACCAAACAATAAATAAATAAATAAATGCAAGTTTGTTTTTCTACCTACTCATCCCCGGATAGTCTTACTAATTTCAACTTTAGCACACCAAGTTTAACCAGTTCTTTCTGCAAAACTTGGGCCATTGCCTGTTTCTCGTGATTACAAACAAGCTTACACTTACATGGCACTTTGAGGTTTATACAATTCACGTAATTCACTACGAGCAGACACCTCCAGGGTGACAGGCTGGTGTGTCGCCTCACGCTGAGGACGCCGACTTGCCAAGCAGTCCTGAGTGAACGGCGGAGCCTCAGCCTGACTGCCGTCTGCACTGCACTCTGACCTGAGGACAGCACATCTCCTACCATGGGCACTAAAAGCATGTTGATGAAAATTAATTTCTCTCCTCTTTGTCCCCAAAGCCATATAACCAAAGCACTAAGCAGCTAATCTAAAGCCCTGTCTGTTGAACAGCAGGGCCCCGGTGACTCACAGTGAGCGTCACATTCTGGTCCTCGTGCAGGTCCGACACGCCGTAGATGTAAAACACGTCCTCATCCTCAAAGCCCACAGGCAAGAGCGGGGCAAAGAAATTCCGGGCAAAGTAGTGCAGCATCTTCCACTTGCCGCCATACTCTGTGGACAGCACGGAGGTTGGGGAAGCCAGGGCCAGCTGGCAGAGCCCCTGTCCCCACTGCCCCCGTGGCCAGCCAGGGGACTGGCAGGAGTTTCCAGAGTGAGCAAAGTCAGGGAGCCCACATGCAGTCGGGGCTCTGGGTGTCCTGGGTTTCCAACCTGCCTGCCTGGCCACAGCAGGCAAGGGATAAAGGAGGGACCAGAGGCCCTGAGGTGGATTCAAACCCACCAGGAGCAAGTTCTGAGCCCAGACCCAGCTCCCAGACCGCACCTGCTCATGGTGCTCCTTTCTGTACAAACACAAGGAGGCCATCGCAGCACCCCTGCAAATTGGCCCAGAGTCACTTGACACTCAAAGGCCCCTGTCCCTGGGTGCAAAGCCCTCCAAGGAACCCAAAGCAGCTCTGCGGACGGAGCTGGCAAGGTTGAACAGGAGGAAAACATGCAAGCTGGGGCATTAGCAACCATGCTGCAACCTCGACTAGAACCGGCAGAGATTCTGGGGGTTCAATGTCCTGGTGACAAGGCCAGTACCACAAATCCCAAAACTGGCGCTTCCCCCATTTTCCATCTCAGCATTTGCGATTCCAGGAAGAGACCCTTCCCCAAGCAGTGCGGGGGGAGAGAGACAGACAGACA
>PVJO010026901.1:0-20436 GCA_004026905.1 Hystrix cristata | reverse complement strand
TGGAGAGTGAGTTTGTGCATTTAGAAGACATTTGTAAGAGAGGAATCCATCTGTGCTGGTGACATGTATTAAAACATGTAACCCTTCTGTCATTACAGTCAGAGGTGCCCTGGGAAATGCGCCATGACATCTTCTGCAGCATTGTGGGGTGGTGGGTGCAGTGCTGTGTTCTGGTTTATATCTAGATGTTCCCCTAAAGTCTCATGTGATCATGGGCAGGACCTTTGGAGGGTGGCCGAATTATAGGGGATCATAGCTGATTTGATGTCAGGAGGTGGGGCCTGGTCAGAAGAGGTGGTCACTGTGGGCGTGGCCTGGAAGGGTGTGTCTCCCACCCTGGCTCCTCCCTTGACTCTCTGCTTCCTGCAAGCCATGAGGTGAGCAACCCTCCTCCGCCAGGCCCTTCCACCAGGCCTTCCTGCCTGGAGCTGGCCAGCTATGGACTGAACACAGGAGCTGTTGCAAACCTCTCCTCCTCTGAGTTGCGAGTGTTGGGTATGCTGTCCTGGCAACAAGCAAAGTAACTAAGACAGGCTGAAACACTTGGAGATGTGTGTTAAGGAAAGTATTACAAATATTTCTTATTTGGATCTTTAATTTTATAATGACTCACAGCTATAATTATAGTTAATTCCTAAGAATATTCCTTTTTTAAAAATAGTGATCACACCTTCTGATTATTACACAAACATAAACATCATGGAAAAAAATGGAAAATCCTGTTTACTATACAGAAAACCACCCACTGGCATGCAAAACACATGAGTGCCAGCAAGGGAAGCTGGGGTCTGTTGGAGTGAATGCCTCATCAGAGCCCGCTGGCCATGGGGCTGGCTGTGAACTCCAGGGGAGAGTCACAGCAGTGGCTGACACCAAGCAGGAGGCCTGAGAGCCGGAGGACACGGGGGTGACACATTCCTCAGCTGCTTGTGAGACTGACTGCCCGTCAGCGCTGCTTTCTGGACTAAACACTCAGAATATAGTGCAGGGTAATTACTTCTCAGTAGAACGGCTCATGGTGCACTTGATAAAATTAATCCACTGTCTTATGAAATAAATGTTTTTTTTAGAAACTATCATTATTACTAATCTTTTTCATTTACTTTGAGGGTTGTCTTTGCAGTGAAATAAATGCTATTATAGAGAATTTAGAAATATGGAGTCAAATACCAGACAGTAAAGACGAAGTATAATGCTTTTCTCCGTTTCTGAGATAACTCTTGTTATATACTGACACATTTCCTTTTCCATTTTTCTTTCTGAACATCTCCCCCATACATTGTTGATGTACTATATTCAAAATCATAATTTTTTTCTGAGAAATACTATTTCAAACATTTTTCTGCCTTTAGATTTCTTAGTAATCACAGTTGAAGAAGAATGTCTTGGTCCATTAGAGCCGGCCCTTCTCCCGTGCTAGACATGTAGACCCTTGGTATCTTATCACTGCAAATAACTGCCTGCAGTTTAAGTTACTTTTTTAGGACAGATCACTAGACTAAAATGACAAAAACTGCAAGGTGAAATTACTTTGCATAAAAGTTATATATAGTTATATATATATATGTATATATAATATATATGTCACTATTTACTTCATCGAAATCCCATATTGTTTAATATCAGGGTGATTTACTATTTAATTATTACAAATAAGGTAAAGAGAAATCTTCATGCATATCTGTGGCTTTCTCTAAGAACTTCTAGCTTTCTGCTCTTCCGAGGTGAGAATGTGGGCCCAGTCTTGTGGTCATGAATGCACACTCCCAATTTGCCTTCTAGAAGGTTGGTACCGAGTCCTGGTCTTGTAGGCAATGTCTGTATGAGAATGTCTCACTCCACGTGTTTTCGTGCACATTAGGACTTAGGTGTCTATCATCTTTGCCAAGCTGGTAAAGCAAGATACGTTCTCTTAGTGCCCTAGTTTGCATTTTCATTACTATTGCATGATGTTGAGCATTTTTCCATTTGCCGATTTTCCATTTACATTTTTTCCCATGAAAACTCTTACACAATTCTTCCCATATTTATTTTGAATTGCTTGTCTTTTGCTTTGATGTAGTTAATAAGTATTCTTTATATATGCAAGCACGGTTCCCTGAGTTCAATCCCTGGCACCAAAAAAAAAAGAAAAAAAGAATTTTATGTAAATTCAGAGTATCATTATGTGTTACAAAAATATTTCAACCAGGTTAATTAACTTTTGATAACAATTTTATTCTTATCGCCCCCCCCCCCGCATTTTCTCTGACAGTACTGGGAATTGAACCCAGGTAGTGCTGAGCTGCACCCCCAGCCCTTTCGTACAACTTTATTTTGAGACAGGATCTCTCTAAATTGCTCAGGCTAGGCTTGAACTGGCAATCCTCCTGCGTCCACTGTTTAAAGCATGTTTTGACAAGGAGAGACTTAAATAGTATGATGTCAGACCTGTGAAGAATTTCTTTTATGATTCCTGCCTTTGGCATCACTAATGTTTTTTCAAATTTTAAGAACAGTTTTGTAAGTCTTTTTTTTCTTGTTGTCACACTTATTTCCCCCCATTGTCATTTGTTTTTAAACCATAAAGTGTGTTTCGACTTAGAGTGCTTAACACTGCTATTCAGTCAAATCTATATATGTATTTCCTTGTGATTCTTGTCCAGGTTGTTTATACTTTGAGATTCCTTCCACCAAAGTCAGTGAAGTCATCAGCTACATCTAGCAGAGCTTCTGAGCCTGGGCCACTGGGGACAAGGCCAGTCTCTGGCATCAACATGCGATGAATGTATCAGTCAGATTTCCCATTGCTGGGACAAAATACCTGACACCAGCAACTTCAAGAGGAGAGGTTTAATTTGGCTCACGGTTTGGGGGAATTCATTTCATGGCTGGCTGGCTCCAAGATAGAAACCTCAAGAAGGAAGGGTATAATAAGGGATATTGCTCACTTCATTGCAGCTGGGAACAGAGAGAGAAAGAAAGAGCCAGGATTATGTATACACGCTTCTACGTCACAGCCCAGTGACCCACCCCACCAGCCAGGCCCTACTTCCTAACAACACATTTAGCTATGAACTCATTAATAGATGAGTCCACTGATGAGTATAGTGCCCCCATGATCCACTCACCCTACAAATACATGAGAATTTGGGGAAACATTTTAGATATGAACCATAACATTCAACGTCTGGCCCCCAAAAGACTCATCCTGCAAAATGCATTTAGTTCAGCTCTAAGATTTGCCAAAGTCTTAATAGTTCCAGCATTGCTGAGAAGTCCAAGTCCAAAGTCGGTTCTGAGACTCAAGGCAAACTCCTAGCTGTGAGTTCCAGTAAAAGTCAAAAAGAAAGTTAAACACTTTTGACATACAATGGAGTATGCCAGAACAACAGAGTAAATATTCCCATGACAAAAGGAGGTAAACAGAAATAGGACCAATATGAAACCAAAGCCAGCAGGGCAAACATTAAGTTCTGTAGCGCCATAGAACTACAGAAGAAGGGGCAAATTGTGGTAAGATGCAAGCTTCCGATGGCTTGGGGAGTCCTGCCTCTATGGTCTTTCTGATTACAGCCCTCATAGATGGCTATGCTCACTGCCTGTGTTTTCTTCAGCAGATGTTCCACATTCTTAGTATCTTCAACTTCCTGGGGTCTCCACTGACCCCTTCAGCTTCATTCTCACAGCTTCATGCCTCACCCTCTCAGGGGTATAGTTCTTGGCTTCTCCTGCCTTCTTTTGAAATCTAGGTGGAAGCCTCCTTGATCGCACAACTCTTGCATTCTGCAAGCCTAAAAACTCAACACTGCGAGGATGATGCCAAGGTCTCACACAAGCCTGAGCAATGGCCCAGTTCCCTTGGGCCACGGCTGCAGCAGCCTCTGAGTGCCTGGATGATTGAAATCTGGAAACAGTTTCCTAGGTAGTCCTGAATAAGTTGGGCTTCCTGGAGCTCTCTTCTTAAAGCAAAGTCTTTCAAAGTTATTTACTTGTTTATACCCTAAAGCCTGTGATTGGTGGGGTCTTGCTGATTCTTGAGATGCCTTCAAGCCATCTTTCCTATTGTCTTGATGCAAAGAACTTGGTTACTTTTTAATGCCAATTTTTTCCGTAACCACGCTGTTCTGGACCCCAATTTTCTGGTGAAATTGTAAACTTTTCAAATCTGCTTTTGGCTTCTAATTTTCACTATGGATCTTGCTAAAAGCAGCCAGAAGTGCCCTTGCCACATCTTGAATATTGGACTGCCTTGAAATGTCTTCTGCTGCATCAATTTGTTCACCACCTTTACATTTAGCCTCACACAAAGTTTTAGGACACGGACCAACTCTTTGCCAGAATGAAACATACAAGGCCTCTAGTCCAGTTTCCAAAATTCTAGTTGAAACCTCATGAATCTGGCCTTTACGGTTTTCTTACCAGTCTTCTGGCTTTCTGATCTCTGACTGGAATCTCTCATCAATCTCTGCTTACTGTATTTTACGTTTTCTCGAGGCAGGACACTGAGGCAGCCACAGGAATGCAACTAATGACACTCAGGAAAAAGGACTTCCAGAACTGCTTCAGAAAGTGACAAGAATGACGGGATAAGTGTGTTCGGAGGGGGAAGGGGAGTATTCTGAGAGGGACTCATGGCATCATGTCTCTTACTGTAATATATATTTTTAAATTTAAGAATTCATTGTCTATTTTGATCCACCTCTGATCTGCATACACTGGATTGAGTTTCCATCCTCGCAGCATAGCATTATGTGACACTGTGGATGGACCTTAATGGAACAGGAGAGAGAGCTTGGAAGGGTCCAGCATAACACAAAGACTACAAGTATCCCACTGCAAGTGGAATCCACTTTGGAGGGCTCCAGGAGCACCTGAAATCAACATGTGTTTTCCTGCAGAGTACTTTAGACAGAAATGTAAGACTTTTGCACGGTGGCCTTTGTGAAGAATTATGCCAAAAGCACACAGCTATCGTGGACGGAAGGAAAAACAGCAGCTCCACTGAGCTGGAGTCACACGCAGATTGCTTTCCAAGTGCAGACACTGGTTTGTACCCAGCCTCCTGGCCATGGCGTCTATGCAGTGTGAACCCTGGTGAATACCACTGGTGCAAGACCCTTGCCGAGAGCAGAGAGCTCCCAGGGGCCCTGGCTGGTAGTTTATGAGGGGTGGTCACAAAATATGGTGAGTATTTCAGTGAAACATTTCTGTACAGTAAATGACACATTGCCATGAATCCCCTTCAAAATCCTCCCCTCACTTTGAACACACTCATCCAGTCATTCTTGCTGATGTTTCTTTTACTGCAATATGTTTTACTGCAGTATGATTTTCTGATCACTCCTTGTACAGATCATTAGAAAGGCGACTGTGCTGAAGATGTACAGGTAACAGGACCAGAGCTGCACGATCCAACCTGCGTTTCCAGACACTCCTTCGCTTGCACCCTTGTCTCCCAGAGGCCAGAAAATGAGTCATTTTTTCCAGCCTCTTGTCCGGAAAGCGTCCTGTAGCATAACCCTAACTAAGGATACAGGAGCGGAAATGATCATGGGAAGTGTTTGGAGGAGGGACAAGTAGGCCACCTTGTTCTCCTTTCTGCCCTGAATAAGAGTGCAGTGCTGGGTCCTTGGCAACCGTCTTGCCTACATGGGGCAGTCCCAGGCCATAAGATCAGAGGAAACATTTTTAATGAGACTCTTGGGCTATTTAAAACTTAAAGACAAACTCTCCAGATTTCTTAAACATTTCTCTCTCTTTCCATCATTCTAAGTCTGATTTTTCTCTTGCTTGCCACTCAAAGTTTTCTGAATAAATACACTGTGCAAAATAAAAAACAAGTAGCCATCAATATAAAAAATTTGGCTTTTAAAATAATCAAAGAAATAAAATTTGGCCAAGATTTTGAACATATGATCACATACACTTAGGGCTTGGGAGATCTGTATTCTCAGTCCCTACTGGTGGCATTGTAAATTGGGAGATTTTCTCAAGAAATGCTCATGGTTTATGAAGAGCCATGGACGCGGCATGGCTCTCTAATGGAGTAATTTCAGTCCCGGGAAACTCACCAGAGGAAATGGTAACATGAACAATGATTCGTGCACATTGTGATCCAAATTTTTAAAGAAAGAAAAACATAGGCAACTGTAAATTGGGAGAAAACAATATAAAATGTTTTAAAAATTGTTATCTCTTATTCTGAATGATGTTTTGTTTCTCCTTTCCCAATTTTTAAAAGAACTTGTTTGTTTGTAAATACCACAAAAGTTATTTAAAAGAATGAAACCACCGAATGTTCAAGCGTTGGTTCAAGGCTTCAAGCGTATTGCTTTTGTGAGAATAATAATGAAGTATTTTTCTGGCTTTTGTTCACAGGTCATTAGTCTGCATTTTTAAGTTTGTAACCGTGAGACATAATGTGCTGAACAGCAGCAGCACCCAAACTCTGGGAACAAGGGACGCCCCCTGCAGAAGCCGACAGGTGCCCTGGGAGCTGTGTCAGGACGCTACGCTGCCAGTTCCTACTCTGAGAAAAGAGAATGAAAGGGAGAAGGCCGTCTTCAAGGTCATTCTACCTGTGGAGAGGCGGAGCCAGGGCCTGACCAGGCCCCTGATTCAGAGCCAGCTCTTGTCTGGACCCCCCAGAGAGGCTCCTCCGCCCAGGTGACACACACCCAGGAAGAGCCCCAGGGAAAGCTCCCTGCAGCTGCAAAAGGGACTAAGGAGGGAACCTAGCTCCCTGCCCAGACCAGGAAAGGGCAAGATCGGAAAGTGCGGGCTGCACTGGCTGCCCAATTTCGAATGCTTATTTATACAAATCCTCAACCCCACCCTCCGCCCCCGGCTGCACAATCTCCAGTGTGCAAAAGCAGATTTCCCTGCTTCTGAGCTAAGTGCTGAAGCAATCACCGCTCTGAAGAACACTCTGGAGGGGCAAAGTTCTTCGGGTGTCGGGAGAGGAGGTGGAGAGTGTGGGAGAGGAGAAGGAAGGTGCTGCAGGAGCCGGACAGCATTTACACAGAGTGGTGGGCAGGCTCGATTCTGGTGGCTGTGTCCGTGAGGATTTTTGTTCTTTCCATTTATATACGATGCCATGGCACAGCTCTTAATTTTGCGACGTATGTGACAGGGCACATTGGCCCCTCCTTGTCCTGTGTTTCCAGACCCCCAGTGGCTGCCCGGAACTGTGGACAGCACAAGACTCTCTAACTGAATGCTCGTTCCATTTTAACTAAGCACATAGCACCCACGGTGGCCGAAGCTTGTGCAGTTTGAAGCACAACAGTAAAACAGGCACAAATTTCCTCCTCCATCTTTGCAGTGTTGCAGAGGGATTGGTTAAACATCCTAGCTACCTCAGTGTATGCTTTTTTCCTATCTTTAAATTAAAAGCCAGCATCACTACTCTGTTTCTTTGGGGTCATTATGAAGTAGCAGTGTGATGATTCGAACACAAGCCCTGAGTATCACTGGGCAGTCCGGTACTCAGGACGGTCCTGACTCGGGTGGGTGGTGTGTGCCGCGTGGATACGCAGTGTGAAGATGGCTCACATCCCGGGCAGGATGGAATGGGCTGCGGTGAGATTTTATCAGCTCCTCAGAATGGACCGCGACTTAAAACTTGTGGGTTTTTTATTTCTGCAGTTTCCTACTCGACGTTTTCAGACCAAGGTTAACTTTTGGGGAAATGAAGCCTTGGGAAGGGCATTGCGGGCTAGACTCTTTCTAAGTAACAGCACCTACATGGACGAGATGGTAAAACTAAAGTGACAGTATCACGTTACCTGATTTTTAAGAGAAATGCAAATGAATGCCAATATGCAAAGCAGCAAAGATAGTTATTGCTAACTGTGTGCGATCATTACTAAAATTCCTTAAAATTAAATGATATGTGACCAAAAAACTGACAAATCCTTTCTAAAAGTAACCAAGCCCAACGAAAGGATCTTCTGCAAGTGCAGCTTTCAGTGGCCAGCGCACTTCCGGGGCAGCCCAGCCCTGCCGGCCTGGGCCTGGCTGGGGCTTCGGCTTCCGCCCCTACCTGGCCGCCGCCGTTCTCCCCTGCAGGTTCGCTCACAGCAGCGCAGCCTGATGAGAAGCTGCAGGGCCTGGATATTAAATGACTTCATGGACTGCTGCCCGAATCTCATTAAGCTAATTCAGATTTATTTCGTCTCCTGGACACCCGAGTCGGCGCTTACTCTTTAAGTTGTCAAAGGATCATTTCAGAAATGGAAAAATGTGGCTTCTCAGTGCACACAGACCTTCTAGTTCTCTGCTCGCTCTCTCTAGTTCAGTTCCCTTCCCCCTGCCTTTAATTTATTACTTTTTAAGTATCGTTTAAGTAGCAGATGTTTAAACACTTTTTAATCGGGGAAACTGCGAAGTGTAATTGCTGGGTTTGGCAGGCGCTCGGCCTCGGAGGCCCCGGCTGCTGATAAACGTGTCCTGCCCACGGGGCCATCTCCCCGCGAAAGCCCCACGACTGAGCGGACACCACAGTTCTCCGTGTCGGGCTCGGGAGGAGCTCCTGCCTTCCTCCGTGAGTTGGTTCAGCTCACAGGGAAGCATAAGGAAACTATCAGCTCTCCTGTCACACAAGGAAAATGTGTAGGCTGCAGTGTGCTCCTCACATTCAAATAAGGCCAATTTGCATTGTGGGGGAAGGAGAGCGGAAAGCTCAAAAGTATGTTTGTCTTTTGGCTTGATTGAAAAAGCAAAGATGGAATGAATTAAGCCACACTGAGTCGTGTCTCTCGATGGTGAAGTGCCCTGTCTTTTTGCAGCTGCTGTGACTCGGGAGCTTGTTGGGGTCCAGGCAGTCAGGGGAGTCAGGACTGAAAGAAATGAAAGCCAGCTCTCACTCTGTTGTTGCTTGTTTATTCCCTCCAGAGTCTCAGTGAAGAGTGAAAATTTCAAGATTAACACAGAAACATGCAGGCATTCTGCCTTCAAAACGCTCATGCAAGGGGCCAGCAACACTGAGCACTCCCTTTGGACATATTCTCCTACCTGTCTTCGTCCTAGGTGACCTGCAGTGATTCCTAGGTGTGGTCCTGCAGTAAAGAATCCATTCATCCACATCCACCCACCCTTCTAGCCACCCAGCCATCATCCACCATCCGGCCATCCCTCTATCCACCCACCCAGCCCTCCATCTACCAGCCACGCATCATCCATCCATCCACCCATCTATTTACCCATAAATCCCTTATCCATCCATCTGCTCACCCATCCATCCTTTATTGACCCACCCATCAATCCATCCATCCTTCCATCCACTACCCACCCTTCCATCCACCACCCATCCATCATCTATCCATCCATTGTTGGTCATCCACCCATTCTACTGCCTGGGTTGCAGCTTAGTTGTAAAACCCAAGGCAAGTCACTGGAGTCAAATAGTTTTCTCTTCTTTACAATGATGCTTTTTCCTCACCTGCTTCTCAACCTGTGTAGTCTCTCAGAGTCTCCTAAGGGTGTTTGTCAAAAATGTAAAGACTCAAGCTGATCTCAGCCTCCTGGATTGGGGCTCTGAGCGTCGGTACGGTAGGTGACTGTGTAGAGAACTTCAGACGTTCCACTGGGATCCCTTCTGTATTCAAGGCCCCAATTCCCTGAGTCTTCTTTGCCCGGGATTCATTCCCCTGGGCTCCAATAAGCTAACGGGTTTTCACTAATCCAATAAATTAACGGGTTTTCACTAATGACGGATAATGGATTTGGACATGATGGATGAGAATGTGAATGTTTTTGCCTATCAAACTCCATCCCATGAAGAATTTTGGCACTGAAGGCCTTGTGGGAACCACACTGGGCATCCCCCAAACAGAACCCTCCCTGCCTATTCCTGCAGGTGAATCAGCCACCTGACTGTTTCTCCTGTCTGGGTGGTAGGGCTCTGCTTCAGGACATGGCGTTCAGCTCTCCCAGTCTGAGCGCTGCCCCATAGACTCCAGGCTCCTGTGCCACGCACAAGATGCCAGCACCCACTGTGCCATTTGAAGCCCTATAGTGACTCCTCTACATGCCTGGTCCCTCCCCAGTGCTTCCGTTTCCTGACCAAATTCTGACTGGTACAGGAAAGGTTGCATTTGTGGCACAGACCGGGCCTGTCTGAGCCTTTGTGAAATGGGGGACTTGGGGCCCTCCCAGTGGCCCTGGGCTTAGGGCTGTGTCATCACCTAACTGTTCCGTGGGGCTCATGTGGCCTGAAGGCCTCCCCCAAGATGCAGCCAATCCCTCTGTCATGTGACTTGCTGCCTGGTTAGACTCTAGATTCTTCTCCTACATTCCTATCTTCCTAGATAATTAAACGACATCCGAGCAGGGGTCACTGTCTCTCTCGGGCACTGGCCTTGGCTCACAACTCTGATTCTGAAGTGTAACCATACTCTTGGATGAGCAGCACTCTACCAAGTGATATCTACCAAGAGAGACTCCCTCTCTCTGCCTGCAGCCCATGACCTCTCAGTGTGGGTTCTTCACACAAACGGCAGACATCAGTCCTCAGGTACCCCAAATCCAGGCACACGCAGAACTGAGTCTTTTGGCTAGAGATAAACGCTGCCCCCAACTCCTTTGCTTCTACCCATGAGCGTGTCCATAACTTTCTCCAGAAAAATCCTTTTTATAAAACTTCTATCTTCTAAGCTGGGTCTCTGCTTAGCCTTGATGTTGGGGAAATACCCAACTAGTTCTTGATCATTGTTTTAGTCCATTTCCTGAGACCAGGTAACTTACAAAGAGTTGAAGTTTATTTGGTTTCCAGTTCTGGAGGCTGGGAAATCCAACGGCATCCCCAGCATCCTCAGGGCATCCGATGAGGGGCTTCTTGCTGCCTCACAACATGAAGAAAAAGCAAGCACCCTTGTTCAGGTCACTTATCCTTTTCTATCAAGCCACAAACACTGTCTCGGGACTTCAACTGCATGACTTATTCTACTCCTAATTGCCTCTTAGTGAAGAAGAACACCCTCACTCTGGCCAAGGTCAAAGATGTGTGCCTTGCTTTCTTACCATTGGGACAAAATAGTCAACACCCACAACTCGGAGGAGGAGACGGTTATTTGGCTCACAGTTTCAGCAGGTTTAGTCCACGGTTGGTTGGTTCCAAAGCAGAAACCACCTGGTAGAAGAGTGCAGTAGAATAAACCTGCTCACATCGTGGTGGCCTGGAAGCAGAGAGAAGGGAGGAAGGAACCAGGGACAAGAATTCACCCTTTCAAGTCATACTGCCAGCCAGGCCCCACCTCCTAAAATGAGACTTTGGGAGAGCATTTAAAAAAAAAAAAACACACATTTTCTCTATCCATTCCGCTGTTGATGGGCATTTGGGCGTGGGGGAACAATTTTAGATCTAACTGTAACAGATGGAATTACTCCAGAATTCAGTAGAGAACTTGACTCTAAATACCATCAACATATGAACTTGGGAATTAAACTCCCAACACATGAATTCTAGGGGACACAAGCAAACCATAGCAATCAGCTATTTTTAAATGTTTGCATTGAGGTCTATTTTGAAATTCAGTGTAATCTCAAGTGTGTCACTCCTTGGCACCCCAGGAGAAGCTTTCTATGTGGTGTCTTGTTTCACAGGATGCTAAAGCTCTAGCCGTCATTGTGGAGTGGTGGTGCTGCCCCTCTGCTGAGCGTAGCATCTGGGCCACAAGGAAGCCTCCACAGGGAGAAGGGCTTTAGGGGCCTAAGTCACAGCCGTGAGAATCCCGTGGCTCCCTCTACTGGTTCTGATTTCCAGCTGGCCACGCTGCCTTTCGGGGATCACTGGTCTTCCTGAACATATTTGCCATCACAGTGTGGGCGGTGTCGATGAGCCACCTGAGGCTGATAGTCCTCACAAGTTGATGTATCAGCATCGCCCAAACTCAGACCAACAAGCTGCAGGAAAGAGCTCACAGTCACTGGGCTGCCCCTTAGAGAGGCCACATTCCCGGTGAGATTTCTCTTTCCTCCCCTGCCTCTGGCGCCCCGCATCCTGCTTGCAACCCGGCTGCACTCTTTCTCTGTCATTTCTCGGGGTGGGGTGTGCTTTCCCAGACAGCTGCCGGCCACAGCACTTCGGCCTTCTTCATGACCCCTGCTTTCCCCCTTTTCACTGACTATGACATGTTTTCCCTTTTAAAATAGCTTTGATTGATGTTTCTTAAAAATAAATAATGTTCACTGGGGAGAGTTTTAGAAAGCCCAGGCAAGCAAAAGTGAGTGGTGTGAAAGGGACTTACACCTCAGCCCTCGTTTACTCGCTCCCGCGCGGGCCACCTGCATCCCTTCTTTGTGGTTATTTTGACCCACGTGGGTCAGTTTCCTCAGCCTGCTTTGCTCTGCCAGCACGAGTCACTCGTGCCGCTGCCCGGGTCCTCCCTGAGTGGGGCAGCACAGCCCAGGGAACTTCGGGGGTGCACAAGACGGGACGGACGGCTGTGCCCACCCTCCAGCTGGCCCTGCCATCCCTGGGTGGCCATGACAGCCAGGCGAAGGGGGTCACCCTGCTCTGATCTTGCTGTCTACTAATACTCTAGCACATTGCCTGGCTTCTTGAGGCATTTAGCACGATGGGAAATCACCTCATTCATGGTATCGCCTAGCCATTTTCTCCCATCCCCTCTTGCTCTTCCTATCTGGCGTCCCCGGAAAGTAAATCTATGTGGATAGAGATTTCGTCTTGTTTGCAACAGTTCCTAGCTCATGGTAGACTAAAAGAGGCTGATAAATGAAAGAATCAACTAATATATGGGAGTAAGAACCTGCTTGAAAAGTAGCACTGAGCAGTTTGGTGAAAGTGAGCCTGCGTCTGTATGTGGTATCCACTGACACGAGGTCACCACTTTTCCTGCCACTTTATCTAATTATCGGTCTTCTTCCTCGGTGGCCCACAGGACAGCTGATCACGGAGCAGGGTGTGTCCATCCACACGACACATTCCACGCATCTCATTTGAAGACTCGGGCTAGTGGCTCGTTGATTTTTAAAATAAGAAACATATAAAATATAAAGAGCAAATATTTTCTGTGACATTTCCAGACGTAGATATCATTGTTAAAGTTCAACATTTACGCTTTGGCCTTTTGGTTTTTATTTTTCAACAAGTAGATGTAATTTATTTTGTTTCTTTATATAAACTCCAACCATGCTGAGGTTAGAAGGAAGCATCTCTCCGTGTCCCTGATGATGGCATAATTTGAAGGATCTCTACATGGCGTGTGACTGAGAGACTGCGTGAAGGTTGGGTGGCCGCTCGATGGTCGCTGTAGATTCACCAAGCATTCATCGAATGCCGCCTGTGAATGGTGCCTGGGTTTGGTTAAAGGCGAGAAGACAACCAGGGCAAAACCAGGTGGAAGCCGTAAGGCTCAGGATGGGCTCTCCCGAAGGCTGGTGGGCTTCTGGAGGATGTGGCTGGCCGGGCCTTGTGCCCGTGCAGGGACAACATGCTGGTCTGCGGAAAGACGCCTTTAGATGCTTCCACGTGCGGTTGTGTCCAGCACATTTGAGTGTTCGCTTTTTAATTCTCCGCTGCTCATCGTGGCAGCTTCACTTTGAAGGTAAAGCAGGCTGCATTTGTTAGTGATTTAGGTAGGATATGTGCTAGTTTAACTGTTTTCACTCCTAACGTTTTTAGCTTTTAACTTTTAAAGCATATTTATCAGCTATGAATGAAAAAGTACTAGCGTGTTCTTCAAAAGTCCAATGTGCGGTACTTTAGCTAGGGAGTGAGAGCACTGAGCAAAATCTCCAGCCCTTTCAGTGTTCTGCTTTGAAACAGGGTCTCGCTAAAGCCGCCCAGGTGGGGCTTGAACTCGCGACCCTCCTGCTGCTGGGGAGGTTCCTCTGGCAGCTCCAGACAGAGCTGATTCTGAGAAGGCCCTTCCCGCGGTCCAGGCGGGAGGTGCAGGCAGGAGAAGGAGCCGGTCCAGGATGCCCTGTCGTCCTGGGTCGCGGGATGCTGAGGTTGCTTCTGGAGCAGGAGAGAATGGAGAATGGAGGACAGCGCTGAGGTTTCTGCATCGAGCAGATGGGCGAATGGCGCTGTTCGTGGGCCTGGAGAGGCTGGGTCGAGGGTGGCGGGCCACGCGGGAGGTGACCAGCAGGGGCCACGTTCCAGCAGTAAAGTGGGGACCGACTCTCCTCTCCGTTTTCCAGAGGTAGAACCCGAGATGGGTTTGTCCCCATTACTTTCTGGTGAGACACGGTAGGCGACACCCGCGGCTGCAGTCTGGAGGTTTCAGTCCACAGTCGGCTGGCTGCAAGGCAGGCGGAACTGCAGAGGGGCAGCTGGAAGAGAGCTGCTTGGGCGGGACAGGCGAAAGCAGAGAGAGACTGGGACGGGGACCGTCCAAGCCACGCCCCCAGCGACCCGCCTCCTCCAACCAGGTTCCACCTGCCTTGAGGGGACATCTAGATGTGACCCGTACCTGGGTGTCCCACGCAGGTGACGTGTTGAGGGCGGGCTCCAGGAGGAAGTGCTGGGGTGCAGGGAGATGCCGGGTGAAGACGCGGTGCCAGCGGCTTCTCTTCTTGGGGGGTCACACATTGCAAGAGTGTCTTTAGTTGTGCTATTGTGGCTGCCTCCATGTCCTGAACTGATTCAAAACGTTTCCCTTTCACATTCATTTTTACTTTGGGGAAGAGCCAGAAGTCACATGGTGCCAGGTCTGGAGACTAAGGAGGATGAAGACTCAGAGTCATGTTTTTACGAGCTGCCTTTCTGTTGGATGGCGCTCGGCAGCAGCATTCACTGTATTTCTAGTCACACGTCATGAAGACACTCAGGAAAGGGAACTCCAGAGCTGCTTCAGAAGGCGGCAAGGATGGTGGGGAAATATGATCAGAGACGGGAGCATTTCGAGGGGGAGTCATGGTAATGTTTCTTTTACTGTAATAAATTTTCAGAAATTTAAACATTCACCGTTTCTTTCTCTTTCTTTCCTTCTTTCCTTCTTTCCTTTCTGTGCCGGGGATCGAACTCAGGGCCTTGTGCTTGCAAGGCAAGCACTCTAACCACTGAGCTAAATCCCTTCACTGCATATTTCAGTCACCCCCATATAATAAAACAGGCTTCCTGTTGGGCAAGTTTGCCTAACTGTGGGCCAAGGTGAGGGCCCTGAGCTCATTTAAAGCAGGTGAGGTTACCTTAGGATGCACTGGGGGTTAGGTATGGGAAACACTTTTTAAACTTAACAACGGTGTATGTTGTGGTCTTTACACTGAAGTTGGCTGAGATCGAATCAGGAGTTGACATGGGCATAGAAGACACAGAGCCTCAGGAACGGAGGCCGGGCACAGCTCTGCGTTCAGGGTTAGGAGAAGGAAGAAGAATCGGTGGAGGGAGCTAGTGGGGAGGGTTGGAGGACACATGGACGGGGAGGGATCCAGAACAGAGAGGAGAATGTATTTCTAGAGAGAGTGTGCGCCAAGTAGGATGAGGACTGGCAATGGAATATTGGCTGGCGAAAGGGAGGCCACTGGTGAGCTCAGAGAGGGCAGTTTGAGTGGAGCAATGGGGTCCAGGGCCAGGTTCAGATGGGCTCTGGAGAAGGCATTCTGGGGTGCACTTGTGGAGATCATGTGATATCTCTGGAGTGAACCACGAAGGTAGGTAGGAGAAAGGCGGATGATTGTGGAAGGGAGGCAGGAGCCGGCTCATAAATGGCTTTGGAAGCCATGTCTGAAAGCTGAGATGTTAGGTGTGGGGAGGAAACAACCGAAGAGTTTTACGGAGAGAATAAACGTGGTAAGATTTGTATCCGTATCTGGAAATAGTTCACACTCCTGTGTGTAGTGGGCTTGTGTGCCTACATGGTATCTAGCCCCTTCTTAGATCTGTGGAAGTTGTCACAAGGGAGTGGCTCCCTAACGGTGGCTCCATTGTCTTTTCCTACGACTTAGAGAAGATTTCATATTGTAAAAGAGTCCAGTCAATTTGGATTTCACTTTCAATTTTGTTCAATATTTTTAAAAGGAATGCTTCTAGAGTATAATACATTTATTAAGGAAAATTAGAAAATCGCTAAACATTTATCTCATGGATTTTTAAATTCTTATCAACATTTTCTTCCAGATGTAGGCCCAGAAATTCTTCTCTGTACAATGAGATAAGCCTTGCTGTCAGTCAGCCCTGAGGGTTTGACATGTACAATTTTGCCCAGATTTTGGCCAGCTGAATTCAAAACAAGAGCTATAATTTCCTGGAAACATCTGGTTCTCTAACTGCCATCTGGCATGATGTTGGTAACTCTTAACTGTTATTTTGTGCCATTTTATTTGTGTTACATTATTCATTCATCTTGGAAAAGAGTCCTTAATACTTATCAGAACCCATTTTTTTCTGCTCACCTTCCTTTTAACAACAGTATTCCCAATTCTTATTTTTGTTTTAGAAAGCAACAAAGATGTTTAATAATACTTAAGCTTTCAGGCCACAATTTCCTGGTTTAGAAGGCGTTTCTTGAGTGTCTATTTATTGTCTGAGGAAGTGTAAGAGTTTTTTGTTAACTTAAATCATACTGACTTTCTGATTGCTGACTGGAATGTAAATTTGTACAACTGCTTTGGAAAGTGATGTGGCAGAATCTCCTAAATCTTGCAGTCCACAAACCCTGTATCTTCACAATTCCATCCCTAGGTGTGTACAGCAGGAATATATACGTATGTCTGCAGAAAGACAGATACAGGAATCTTCATCGCAGCACTACTTCTGATAGCCCCAGAGGGGAAGCTATTCAAACGCCCATCAACAGTAGGTGGGAAAAATGGGTTGTGGTACATCCACACAATGCAGCACCATTTGGGAGTGAATAAACAACCACATGCAGCAATATGACTGAATGAAACTTTACTGTGTGATATTGAGCAAAAGCAGCCAGACTTAGGAAACTACATACTTGTGTATGATTCCATTTATATAAAGTTCTCAAAGAGGCAGAATCATTCTATGGAATTAGAAATCAGGCTGGTGGTCACTGCTGGAAGAGACAGTGACTGGGAAGATCTCAGGGAGGAGTCTTAGATGATGGTCCTGTCACTTCTTGACCTGGGTGCTGGTTCCTTGGTGGTGGGGGGATAACTTATGAAGATTTTTCACATCACACATTTCTGATTTGTTCATTTTTTTGTACATATTATATGCCAATTATAAAGTCAGGAAAAAAATCAACCCAGAAGTCATAAGCAGAAACAAAACACCGAACGAAACTAACGCTAAATATAACAATAAGAGTAAATGAGACAAATTTATTGATAAAAGAGAAATACTCTTAAAAAATGGCCTAGGGGTATAACATAATGGTGAAATGCTTTTTAGCATGTGCAAGGCTCTCTGAATTTGTTCCATAGGACCTTATATATCAACAACAACAACGACAACAAATCATTGTGTCTCTCTGAGACAAAGCTGTATGTTCTTAGTGGCTTACATATGAGATTTCAGAATTCTATTTAAATTCTCCTTTCTGACTTAGACCCAAAGCATTCTCATCTCCTTTTCCTTTTTGAAGATGTTTCTCTGAGAGGAACACTTTGGATGTGGATGAGCTTCTGTGTCCTCATGGTGTGTCCTCAGACCTTCTCGGTCCTCACCCACGGCCATCCTGCTCCTGATTCCCCATGTGTTACTGCTCCCTCCATCACACCTGCAGGGAAGTGAGCCTGCTCCCTCCTGTCCTTGTGCTGTGCCATTCTAGTTGGCTTTTGCTCAGTTCTTGCAGAAGAAAGAAAACTCCCGGATAGCCAGAGTTTTTCCTCCTTCATCTTTATATCTGTGCACCCCGAACTAAGTCCTCGATGGATGATTGGTAAATGGCTGTTGTGGATTTCCCAGGTTGACTTCTGAATGACATTCCCCAGGGAATGTCTGTTGTGGATGACACTCTGTCAAACATTTCCTACCTCTGAGAAGCATGTTTCTAAAACAGTCTGTGCAGCCTGAATACACGTCGCTTTCTTGAGATCGACATGCTATGCAGACAGAGCCATCACACTTTGGGGATTGGTTTCCTACTTGCATTTTCCAAAATTGTCTCATTTGATTAACATGAGACCACACACCAGAACTGTTGCCTCCTTCACGGCCGTTTCTCCTCTCTCCATTGCAGCCCGAGGGGCGGGGTCTGAGTGAGGACTTCTGCCCTTGGTGGCCTTTCATGCAGGGGGGAGGAAAGTGTCAGGTTTTTTCCACTTTTTGCCATCAGACTCTCAATTACTCATGACAAGAGTGGCATGTTCTCAACTTCAGCCCCAATTAGACCATCTCACTTTCCTCATTTATTTTGAACTTCATTTTCTGTTAGAACCCAGCTTTTCTGCACAATAGTATTTATAAACTTATACACAGTTAGCATTTTGATCCCTTTATTATTGAGTTCTCTGAATATTTTCTGATTTAAAAGTTTTTTTTCCCTAGTGCTATAATTTCACAGGCTTTCTTTCTGACCGTCAGAGGGTGCAGAGTTCACATTTGGCATGATTGTGCCTCATCCAGAAGAAAGAATTTTCCAAATGGTTTGGAAAGCTGAGGGGCAATATTTGGGAGACCAGGGAAAGTTGACAGCATATAATCAATTGGAAATGCCTGTTCAGTCTTTTTTAGAAAATGCTCTTTTCTTTCCACTCTGTCCTCTTATGCATTATTGGGCACTTCGCGTCACGGGGTCTGGACCCCTACGTTCTTTGTGAAGCAACTTTTAGCTGTTTAGTACTGGGGGGAGGGTGCTCCTATGACAGTTTGTTTACTGGACAGAATAATGAAATTGCCATTTTTTATAGGTCAAAATAGTCGAATATCAGCCATTTTGTGTGGCTCAACCTAAATATTGGTTCTTGGAATTGTATTCATCTAGTCACCAAATATTTGCTCAGCACTTATCGTGTGTCCAACATGGTGCCGAGCTATGAGGCTACAGTAGGGAATAAGGTGCAGCCTTTGCCCTCCAGGGTCTAACAAGGAGCAGCTGTGCAAACAGACAGCTACGGCAGAGTGTGAAAACAGAGCTGCAGTGTGGCACGGCTGCCCGTGGGGGGCACTTAGGCCAGAGTTGGGGAATGGCTGGGGAAAACAGAGACCCTGGCTGAGTGAGAGGTCCGTTGGTTAACCAAAGGAGAACTAGAAGTTGGAAGAATAACACCCGAGTCTTGAATTTTCCAAAGCCTGGAGTGCCAGGGGACAGAACATGCTTGGCTGTGGTAGAAATAGCACAATTTGGGGCAATGGGAACCTTGAAGGCAGCAAGATGAATAGGAGCTTGTAAATCACACTATGGCTTTAGAAGTTATCCCCTGGGCAGCAAAGAGGAGGGGTGTAAACTGAGGAATGATTGGCTGTCTTGTGGATAGTTTGAAGGAGACAAAATGAGACAAGAGTCATACCAGGGAGGACCACGTAATGAAAGCCTGGATCTATCTTTCCTTCTGCTGATGGCTTTTTTGTTCTCCAGGGCTCTTAATGGTTCAAACATGAAGTGTCTCTGAAAGTAGTGTTCAGAGGTCTGAAGAGCTGATCCGACCAGGAGGGTAGTAACCTTATCAGTGGATTGGCCCATTGACTAGGTCACAGCTGAATGAGCTATTAGAAAAAGTAGGTCACCGAGGTTTGCTTTTGATTGGTATGTCTTTTCCCTGGTCCCTTCCTCTCTGGCTTTTTCCCTTTCTCTGTGCTTCCTGGTCACCATGAGGTGAGCAGCTTTCCTCCGCCACGCCCTCGCATTGTGATGTTTCCACCTTGGAGCCAGTTGACCATGAACTGAACCTTCTGAAGCAGTGAAAAATAAACTGTTCTTCCTTTACATTGCTTTCTCGGTATTTGGTCACAGTGATGGAAAGCTAATACCAAAGTGTCATTTCCTTCAATTTTGGTATGAAAGCAGAAAAAAAGATGAAGAAAAGAACATCAGGTCCATCAGACAGTTCAAGAAGAGCTGTTCTTGGGCAGTTGCAGGTGAAAATGGCAGAAGAAATAGCCTCAGAACTTCAAATGGCCCAACTCATCACCCATACAAAGGCTGGAACAAGGGGCTAGCCAGGAAAGGCAGGAAAGAGGACCCCAGAAAAGTTGTACAGAGAGGTTATGCAGGGCAGCTGTGGAGCAATTTGTCCAACCACGAGCAACACAGACCATAGATATTCTGAGCACAGTGGAGATGACAGGTCATTGCCTTGGGCTTGGCAGCCACATGAAATACCAACACACTGGCCAACATCTCCAAGACAGAGTCCTTCTCAACTGTGTGAAGAGCTGGAGAAACACACACTTCCATGCAGAAATATAAATGAGCGAGAACTAGATATAGATACAGCAGAACATCTCTTTTTAGAAAATTACCCCAAACTTTTGGGGGAGAAGGAGAATAGGAAACAGGCAGAGAGACCTGCTTAAATCCTTAGACTGAGAATTGCTTTCTTTTATAATTTAATATTAAAATCTGAGTCTCTACAGCA
>PVJO010026900.1:0-20436 GCA_004026905.1 Hystrix cristata | reverse complement strand
CCCCCACCCCCGCTCCGTCACGCGTCTGTGCCGGTCTGATCTCAGTTCTCTGCAAAAGCCCTGAAGTCAGGTGTCCCCTCTGGGACATCTTGGTCTCCCCTCTCTGCTCAGCTGAAGTCACGGCAGCACCCAAAACTCCTCCTCTCGGAAACTGCCTCAGAGCCTCCCCTCTGCAAGGCCCTCGCTTTCTACCCTTTCGTTCCTATCGCCCCTCCTTCTGCCCAGCCAGAATCCACTAGAATCCACCCTGTGCAGATCTGTGTTCCCACCTCCCCCAACCACACACTGGTGGAGAGCTTCCCAAAGACTGGGGGGGTTATCTCCAGGTCCCCCGGCAGCAGCCAGCCTTGTGCTCTGCACACAGTAGGGGCTTTGACTGCCCTTCTCCTTGATCGGTGCTAACCCAGTTTTATTCTGTGGGTGTGCTTTGCTGGTGGTGGATTAGTGAGAAGAAGGGCAAGTGGGATGAGTGATAATCCCACAAGGCAAAGCCAACCCCCTATACACACACACACACACACACACACACACACACACACACACACTCGGCTGCTTTCCCCATTCATTTCCATCAGGATAACGCCCACATCTCCCAGCCCAGCTCCTGCTCCAAGCTCCAGCTTCCCCCCAAAACGCCAGTCGCCCTGGTCGCCCTGGTCACTGGCTCTCTCGCCCCTGGGCCTTTGTAATGCAATCCTCTCTGCCTGCATCCGTCTCCCCAGCTCCTCTCCCCTTTCTCTGGCTGAAGGCTTGCTTGCTCCAGGAAGTTGGTCCCAAATCCCCAACCCCCACTCCCAAAGCCTCACCTGAGGTCACCCGTGAGTTCCCCGAGGTCCCTGCACTTCTGCTGTGATACATAAACATTCGCCCTGCATGTAGGATGGATGCCCAGAAGGGGTTTTCTGGGGGCTCTGTGCAGCAGCATCCCACCCGGGTGCTCTCCCAAGATGCAGCTCTCAGCAGCCCCGTTGCCCCAACCTCCTTCGCTGGGATCTGTACCTGGCCTAATCCCAGACTGTCTGAGAGGTGCCCTTCTAGGTCCATGGTTCTCAAGGCCGGATGCCCATTGAATCACCTGGGGGATTTAGAATCGCTGGTGCTTGGGTCTCAACCGCAGAGAGCCTGATGTACTTGGTCTGGGCTCAGACTTGCTCTCCATGGGAAGGTAGAACAGAATTTAGAACCCCGGCCCAGCACTCAGTTGGTACTCATTGTATGAACAAAGCGAGATTTACAGGGCATTTCATATAATCCTCCCAAACAACAATACTGTATAAGTGCCATGCGCTGAGCGTGGTGGTGCACCCAAACCCCAGCACTCAGGAGGCTGAGGCAGGAGGACTGCTGTGAATCTGACTCCAGCCTGGGCTATATAGTAAGTTCAAGGCCAGTCTGAACTACACAGCAAGACCTTGTCTCAAAAACACAAAAAACCTAGCATCATCCCATTCCTCAGATGAGGGAAGTTAAGAACTGCCAAAAATAAGCAGCAGAGCCCAAAGCCCACACTCCCTACTCTGCTCCAAGCACCTCCTTGGACAAAGACAGAGCCCTCAGGACTCAAACTCGGCTCCGTCTGGCCCCTCCTCCTCGAACAGGCAGAAGCTGCCATAGGCACCAGGGAAAACAAGCCTCTTGGGGCACCAGGAGGCAAAAACACACGTAAATACAGCTTGAACCCCAGTGCCCGCTGTGCAGATTAGGCATATATTTATAAAAAGTCACCAGAGCCGCTGCTCCTCGGGTTCGTGTTTCATTTACGGTGAACACAAATAGCTTCAGCAGGAATATCTGGAATCAAAACAGAGCTGCAGGTTCCGGGGCATCTGTGCTATAGGGGGGTGCAGTATGCACTGAGATAATTTTAGCTGAATGTGTTATAAACAAGATCTGCAGCACCGCGCGGCGGGCTGAGTTTTGAAAACTTAAGATTCTAAACGTATAAATTGTTCGGAACATTTAACATCTAGTCATTAGGCAGTCACCCCCTTGCCCTCCGTTTTCAGCATAGCAGCTTCCAGCTGACACCCCCTTCCCAAGTATTAAATAGGGACCACTAGGCTACGATGCACACACACACACACACACACACTCACTCACACTCACACACGCACACACCAGCTGGTCCAGACCGTTCCCTGGGAGGCAGAGCTACACCAAGGCAAAACATCCGTTCACCGCTGTGCCGTGAAAAACGTTTCTCAGGGACTCAGGACTTTTTTCCTATTGAATTTTCTAAACCAGTCTTACACCTCGGTTTCCAAACACCAGCCTCGCTTGGAGGAGGAGCAGGCGGCGGGGGGAGGCGGGCAGAGGCCCCAGGATGCTCATGCCCGAGCGATCGTGAAACGCCTGGCCAGGTAAGGGTATTGTCCCCTTGTTACAAGGTGGAAAACCGAGGCAGAGGTACCCGACAACTCCAAATCAAAGAGCTGTCAGAGGCAAAGCCAGGTCCTCAACAGAAGGGGAAACTGTTGCGATGGCAGCCATATCACAGACAGGAAGTAATGACATCCACTCGCACTGTTGCTTTTGGAAACTTGGAGCCCTTTTTCAGGTAAATAATCCCTCTGGACTTGTAGCATCGTATGTACCCGGTAGCAACGCAGATGATGCGCAGAGGTTGTGATGAAGGCAAGAGCCTTTCAGCCCTTCCTGTCTCCCAACTCCATGCCCGCCCAGCCTGGGAAAAGCAACTCTTGTTCATTTGTTTTTCTAACTCTAGGGTAGGTAATTCCAATCTACATCATTTGCTTTTTTTCCCCCTAATTCTTGGTTTACTGTCTTCATATACTATCAACTCTGTGATCTGAAAGAGAAGAATTTAGCTTGTTTAATATACCTCTCTTTTCTTCTTTTTCTCCCGATATCTGTAACTTAAATAATTACTTTTAAATCTTCTATTTTTTTTTTACCTCTGAAACTTTAGAGGCATGTACACAATTTATTTAAAACCATAGTTCCTTGTTCACAACACTAGTTCATGTTTGTGACATAGAATGTTTACATTCCTTTGGGCAGTCAGGACACGTAGATGACGCATCTTAAATCTTTCTACATCCCCTTCCTCCCACCCTCCGTCTCTTGGTCCTCTTTCTATTTGCAAAAGAACTACCTCAAGGTTTCCTTTTATCAGTCTTTCATTCTGCTCTGTATTTGTTCACTGGATTACTCAAATATGAATCACAATGCTTTAAACCATTTTTAAAAATCTGACACATTCCCAACTTTTAGATTGAGAATTTTCACACCTCTGCCCTTTGCTTCTCCCTTCTGTCACTAGAGTTATTTTCTAATTATAAAGATTGCTAGTATTTCTATACTGATATTCAACCACAACCATATCTCTATGCTTTCCTCATCATTTCACTCTAAACATTGAAAGTCAATAAACAGCATTTATGTTATCGTGGGCATGTAAATTTTATTTATTGCTGTCTCAAGTAGTGTCTTGGAATTCCATTTATTCCCTTGAAAATCCCTGGGTGACTAGTAGGAGACTCTTCCTGGCATTATGGTCAATTTGGTTCTCTTTTCTTATGCTCTGTCAAGCACTCAAATCATTCTCATGTTTCCATTTGTTTTATGTCTAAGTCATGACTGTCTTACACATATTTGCTTTTCCTGGAGTTTTTAATTGCCTTTTGTTTCTCTCTTACACGTTATTACATTTTCAAATTTTTAAAAATATTTATTACTCCTATAATCAAACTCCCCACTTTCTCAAAAACTTTCTTTTCTGGCGCATCCAGCTCCTTCCTTCCTTCCAAGAAGGTTGCTCTCCAACCCCACAGCCTCACTGCTATCCTGAGACTTCCCACCACTGTAGGCTTGGGTGGTACACCCCATTCCAGAGCCCCACATCTTCCTCTTCTTTTGTTTTCCATTTTGCTAGAATAAATCTTAACACGATGGCAATAGGTACAGAGTCTAAGTAGAAAATCATTTTTCCTCAGGATGTTGGTTATCCTTCATCCTTTAAACCCCAGTGCTGATCATGGGATGGCCAGTGCCAGTCTGATTCCATTCCTTTGCTGGTAGACCACTTTTTCTCTCTGAAAACCTTTAGCATTTTCTTTCATGAAGATATATCTATATGTGAGTGTTTTTTGCCCATCAAGCTGGGCACTTAGTGAGTCCTTTCTATGTAAGACACTGCCCTTCAGTTCTGGAGACACCTCTGCTGTTATTTCTTGGAGTATTTTTTCCATTTTCTGCTTAGTCTTTCTTGGGCTTGAGATGATCCATTGACAACTCATTTTTTGTAAATTTTCCAAATCTTTGAAAGTTAGCCCTATAAGAATATCTTCAACTTTATGTTCCAGGCTTTCTGACTAATTTTTTTTTTTTTTACTATGACAGTTCCAATCCTTCATACTTACCTCTATTCTCCTGATTGTTCATTTCTCATGGAAACCCGGATTTGTTTTATGGCCATGCTATCTTCTAATTTGATCTTTTGTCCTCTGAATTAGTTCTGTTTCCTCTCGGGTCAACTTTTTTCTTTAGCTTCAGCTTCCTCTTGCAAGATGCTGATTTTCATTTCAAGAGGAATCTGCTACTTAACTGTCTGTTCATATTAATGAAAGGACTGGGTAGTTGTGTAGGTTTCTTCTACTGCTTGGTAAGGAGGATTAATTTTCTAGTTGGCCTTTCACCAATTGAAGATTTTGACTGTGTGGTCTGTGTGGGGTAGGAGGGGCCATGCGACTGGTAGGCCTTGTTATAAGATAAATATGCTAAGAGCCAGCTATGCAGAAGGCCCAGTTGCCAGGAGATGACCTGCAATGTAGGTCACCAAAATGCATTCCAGGAGTCTTAGCTTTCCTAGACAACTTCCTTATTCTCTTTAGACCTGAGATTTCTACTGTATGAACTGGGAACAAATGCTACAGTTGGCTATCTGTGGAAGGCAAGTGTATTAGAAAGCTTTCCCATCATTAGACACAATCACTGATACCCACAACCTAAAGGATGAGAGTTTTAATTTGGCTCATGGTTTCAGGGGATTCAGTCCATGGTCTGCTGGCTCCAAGGCAGGAACATGATGGAAAAACATGGCAGAGCAAAGCTGTTTAGTTCATGGCAACCAAGAAGCAGAGCAAGGGAATGGGGCCAGAGAGGAAGGGACCATGGACCCAAGGTTACACCCCCATTTCCCACCCAGACACATCCAAAATATGTTTTACTAATCCCTTGGGTGACTCCCACGCCAATCAAACTGACATAATTAAATTTAACCATCACATTCCATACCTTGTCAATGACACCCAAACAACTCCTTAAACCATACTTAATCTTCAAGTAAACATAATAACAAGTTAGTAATTCCTCCTAACATGGTACAACTACCCCTTGTACAGCTGTCCATTGTACAACCCTTCCCCAAAGTTTCAGCAGTTCTGGCATCTCTCAAAAGTCCAAATCAAGTCTCTTCTCAAGAAAAACTCTTAGCTGTGAACCTCTGTAAAAGTAAAAAACAATTACGTTATCCCAAGGTACAATGAGACAGGGTAAACATTCCCATTCCAAAAGGGAGGAATGAAGGAGTAGAAAGAATAGAATGAAAACAATACTGAAATCCAGCAGGGCAAACATTAAGTCCTGTACTTTCATATCCAGCACCTAGGGCACATAGTGGTGAGATGTGAGTTCTAGAGGGCTTGGGTGACCCACGTCTACAGCCTTTCTGGTTACAATCCATGCTGCCTCTCTCTTGGGCTGTCTTATAGCCTGAAGCTTTCCTTGAAAATGTTCCACTTTCCTGATAGCTACAATTTCTTGGAATCTCCACCGCACCTTTGGTTTCATTCCCACAGCTTCACACACTACCCTCTCAGGGGCTCCTTGCCCGACCTCCCAGGACCTCCTTCGAAATCTGGGTGGAAGCCCCCCAGAATCCACAATTCCTGCATTCTACATGCCAGTGAAACCAGCATAATGTGGACAACACCAGGGTCTGCTGCCAGAGGGAGCAGCTCCCAGTCCCTCTTGGTCCATAGCTCCAGTGGCCTCTGAGTGCCTGAATGGCTGAACACAGTGGAATGAATCATGAGAAACCAGTTTCCTAGGAGGCCTTGCAGAAGCCCCAAGAACTCCTTTCTCAAATGAAAGACTGATACTTTTGCATACTTGAATCTATGATAAGTGGGATTTTGCTAATATCTGAGATGCCCTCAAGGCATCTTTCTTCTGTAAAAAGTACTTGGTTTCTTTATAATGGTGTTAATCTCTTCAGCAACCACACCTCCTTTGGTCCCAACTTTACATCTGATTCATTTGGGCCAAATTTTTTTTCAAAAAATTTTACTCTGCATTTTGCCCCCAATTCTCAGTATAAATCTGGCTAAAAGCAGCCAGCTGTATCCATGTCCCAGCCTGAATGTCGTACTGCCTTGAAATTTCCTCTACCAGATCAATTAGTCCACTGCTCTTAATCTCAGTCTCTTGCAAAGTCTTAAGACATGGGAAAAATGTAGACAAATTTTTTTGCCAGAGTGTAACATACATGGCCCCTAGTCCAATTGCCAACAAAGTCCTTGTTTCTAACTGAAACTTCCTGAGCCTGGCCTTTACTGTCCAAATTCCTTTCAGCATCTGGTATTCTAACCTCCAACCAGAATTGGTCATCAGGCTCTGCCTATAGTATTCTAGAGCTTCTTTAGCTCACATCACCAAAACTTTCCAACCACATCCTACAAAATAGTTCCAAAGGCTTTTAAACTATATAGTCAAGTATGTTCAGAGCAACAACCCCACTTCTTTGGTACCTATTCTCTGTATTCATCAGCTTTCCCATCGCTGGACACAATACCTTACACCCAGAACTTAAAGTAGAAGTTTAATTTGGCTCATGATCTCAGAGGATTCAGTCCATAGTATATTGGTTCCAAGGCAAGAACATCATGGCAAAAGGGCATAGCAAAGCAAAGCTGCTTATTTGTGGTGGCCATGAAGGAGAGCAGGGAAACAGTGCCAGAAAAAAAAGGGGGCAAACAAGGTTACCCCCATAACTCACCTGGACATACCCAGAAGTATGCTCCTCCAATCCCCTGGGCAGATCCCAAATCAATCAAGTTGAGGCAATTAAACTTAACCATCACAGTAAGGAATGGGACTGGAGAGACAAATAGCTGTGGTGTCTCATACAGGCCTACACATAACACCTTGCTGTCAGCCCTGTTCTCTCCTGCCCTCCACCAAAGCTGCTGGCTCCAGAACAGAATCTTTTTTGAGGGTTCCACTCCTACCTCTTCTATGACCCTCCTGGAGCAAATTCCAGGCTGGGTCTATTTCATTTACTAGCCCACTCCCATCTGTTTTCTATCTTTCACACATTTGCTGAAAGCTCTTGTTTCAAAAGAAAAATGGTGAGGATGCCACCTCCTGCATTTGTTACTGTAGTCTTATTCCTTTTTAAATATCTTCGCTTTTATTTTGGTGATGTATGAGACGCCATGGGAAACAAAGGCTGGGCCTATTGGCCCGTCTTGACCTGGGAGTACTGAATGGTGGGTTCCGATTGGAGTGACTGGAGGGTGCTACATTTTGCAGATTTTAGATAGTAATGACTTTACATGAAATAAAGTCATATTGACAAGGCAACTTAATATTGTACAGTTTACATTAAGTAGAAGAATTTCCACTAAATGGTAATGCCTAACATTTAAAATAGATTTAATGTAGGTTCTAACTGGAATGTTTGTTGGGAACTGCATGCAAAAGATTGCTGTCCTTTTCTGACCGCAGCTGTTTCTCATAGTGACAAAACAAGGCAGGTATCATTGCCCGGCCTTGGCAAAGGAGGGAAGTGAAGCTGGGAGAGGTTACTTGCTCAGGTCATACAGGCAGGAAATGGCATCTCCCAGGAAAGTTTCAAGGATTTAGCAGAGGTGAGATCAGGGTGAATTCTGGACACAGAGATTCCAACTGAAGAGGAAATGGTGAGAAGAAAACATTTCTCAGGCTGGGAGTATAGCCCAGCATGATCCTTTAGTACATGGGAGTGGAGGGGTGGAGAGAGAATTTCATTCTCAAAAGATGAAATTCAAATGGCCAACACATTTACAAAACAATGCTTAACATCATTAGCCGTCAGGGAAAGGCAGACCAGCACCATAATGAGATATCATCTCATCCTAGTAAGAATGGCTGTTCAAAAATAGAAATAATAAATGCTAGTGAAGATGCAGAGAAAGAGGAATCCTTGCATACCAGTGGGAATGTAAAGTGGTATATGGTCATTAAGGAGAATTGTATGGAGAGTCTTCACAAAATTAAAACTAGACCCACTATATGATCCAGCAAGCCATCTACTGGGGATAGAGCCAAAGGAAATGACAGCAGCACATAATAAATAAGTAAATAAACAAACTACTCACTTGCCTATGTTTATTGCTGCACTATTCACAATAGCTACAATATGGATTCAAGCTAGATGCCCATCGAAGGGGCTGGGGATTGAGCTCAGCGGTTAAGTGCTTGCCTTGCAAGCACTAGGCCCTGAGTTCAATCCCCAGCACCAAAAAAAAAAAAAAAAAAAAAAAAAAAAAAAAAAAAAAGAGCTCTGTAGTTGCCCATCGAAGGAGTGGGTAAAGAAAATACAGCATGTATACACACTGGAAGGTCATTCAGCCTTAGAAAGAATGGTATCCTATCATTCGCAGCAAATATATGGAACTGGAGGATATTACGTTTAGTGATAAAAGTCAGACACAGAAAAACAAATACTGCATGTTCTCTCTCATATGCAGAAACAAAAAAAATTGATACGAATATAACAGTCATTACTAGAAGCTGTGAACAGGGGGCTAGAGAGGTTGGAGAAGAGGTAGCAAAACAGAAGTTATAAGTTCTGTTTTAAGAATAATATTAACAGTCCTCATTCAATAAATGACTACTATTTTATTGTCCATTCAACAAATATTCGTGAATGTGGCAAGCAACAGGTAAGACATTTGTATGTACATCTCTCATCTCCACAAAACCAAGTGATACTAGATAACTAAGGCTTAGAAAGGCATACACTGCCCAAGAACTCTCCCCATAGCAGTAGCAGAATTTGAACCCAGGTCTGTTGTCCTGAAACTCTTGCAAAGGTCTCTCCTGCTTCCAAGTAAATCTTTATCTTTGTATCAGTATCTGAGTTTCTTCTCTTGTTGTTGTTTGTTTTTTCATCTTTATTTTTATTAGTATATGCTTGCAGTACATAATGGTTACATTCATCACAGGAGGTTGATACCTGTACCTAACCTATCTTAATTCTTTCTGCATCCTTTTCCCCTCCCTGCTTCTCCCTTCCTCCATCTCTTGGTCCTCTTTCCATTTGCAAAAGATCTATCTCCTTGTCTCCTGTTATCTATCTTTTATTTTGCTGTCTAGTTTATTATACTTTGGGTTTCTCCTAGGTTCTAGTGTTTTTTTTTTTCACATGCACAGTGTTTTATTCTTTGAAGAATGATTCTAACATATCATACTAAAGCTGAAAAATAAAGTTTGAAGTAAACAGTTTCATGAGGATGGGTTATAACACATGTAATGCTTGTTCACTCTAAGGAATCCTGATCTTAGAGCTTCTGATGTACCCGTTGGCAGTAGCACCCAAGTTTCCCAAAGAGCCAGTCATCATTTTTCTCCTGTCTGCAGAGACTTTTTCTTATTAGTGGCCTTCTGTTTTTGTTGCATGATCTCAGAGTCCCTCTGCTTTCTCTGAGAAGTAGTCAAGCTATCCTCTTTTCTTTTTCCCTTGCTAATTTCTTGGGTTTTCTTCATATTTTTCTGGCTGGCAAGTTCTCGTTGATTTCCACGGGCCATGCCGACCACCCGGCCGGGCCCAGCGGAGGCGACTCAGACGCGCAACGGCTGCCTGGCACGCCCCGCGGCCGTCGCCACCCGTCTAGCCGTGAGGCCGAGCCCGCGCGGGCCAAGTTCTAGTGTTTTACCGCACAGTAAGATGACTATGGCTCACAATAACCTATTACATATTTTATGAATAACTAGAAGAGGAGTTCCAAGGCTCCAAACACAAAACAATAATAATGAGATGGAAATGCTAATTATCCTGATTTGATCAGGATACATCGTTTCCTTGTGCTGAAATATCATACTATACACCATAAATATGCACAATTACTGTATCTTATAAAAATATTTTAAAAACAGTGTTTAAGGAGATGGAGATGCTAACTCTCTTGATCTGATCGTTACAAATTACATACATGTATTGAATTATCACCCTGGACCCCATAAACACATGCAATTAAAACAATAATTAAAAAATAAAATTTTTAAACATTTAAAAAGAAACCCACAAATGGAAGAAAATATCTGCAAATCATATGTCTGAGAAGATATATGTATCCAAGACATATAAAGAATGCTTACAACTCAATAATAAAAAGATACATAATCCAATTAAAAATTGGTTGAAGGATCCAAATAGACATTTCTTTAAAAAAAAAAAGATATACTAATGGCCGATGTGTGAATTCTATCTCAATAAATTTGTTTTAAAAGAAGGAAAAAGGAAAAACAGATGGGAATAAAAAAGAGCAGATGAAACCAGGATACTGTCCTTTCATTGTGCAGCAGTCACAGGGTGGATGGAACCAAGAGGACCCTGGCCAGCTGGCTCTGGGGTAGGGGACAAAGGGACCTTGTCAGGAACCGGAAGCTTGGCAGCGCAGGAAGAGACCAGACGAAGAGGGCAAGTTTGTGAATTCTCTTAACAATTATCCCAGCCTGGAGCTAGGTGTGGTGGCGCATGCCTGTGAAGGCTGAGGCAGGAGGATTGCTGTGAGTTGAAGGCCACCCTGGACTAGAGTGAGTTAAAGCCCAGCCTGAACGGCAGAGTGAGACCCTGTCTCAAGATATGAAACAAACAAACAAGAAAATTCCCCTGTCCTGCACCTGTCTTAAAGTGGCAGTAATCATGGCCTTATAGTGACTATGGCCACCTCCCTCAGGCAGGGTCAGAATGGGGTCCCCCTGGAGCCCCCTCACCTTTCCTACCTTCCAAGAATAGGCTCCACTTATAATAATAGCTGACATTCATGGCAGGCAGAGGGATACATGTAATAACATTTTTTTACTATAGAAATTTTCAAACATACACAAAAAGATACAGTATGAGATGATGGATGCCCAGTACCCGTGTCCCAGCCCCACAGCCATGGCTGTTTTGAGCCACTGTGTGCGGTTGTCTTGTTGAATCCTCACAACATACCTGTGAGGTGGCTGTTCTTTTTAGCTCCATCTTCCAGAAGAAAAAACCAAGACTCCATGTTGTATAGTCACTCATCTGTGCAGGGAGCAATGGTGAATTCTCACTCAGGACCACCTGATTCTAGATCCTGTTTTTGTACTCTTTTCAGCTGCCTGCAAGAGAAGGGTGCAGAAGGAGGCCCCCGGGGCCCCCCAACAAGCTCCCGTCCTGACCCTGCACCTCTTACGGTGCCACATTGCCAGAGAGGGGCCCCGGTGACCCACCTGGGAATGAGTTGGAACCAGAGAGGCTAAGAGCTGCCTGGATGGAAGAAGCAGAACCTCAACAATTCTGCTGTGACCTTGGGTGGGTTCCTCATGCCAACAGGAGTAAGACTCTGTCTCAGAGAATCGCTCTGGAGTTTCAAAGACACAAATAATCAAAGTGCCTGGCACACAGTGGGTGCTCTGCAAATGGTGGCCATTAATTCTCCGTTCAGCATCATCATTGCCAGGTGTAGAGGTGCACATCTGTAACCCCAGCACTCGAGAGGCTGAGACAGGAGAACTGCCATGACTTTCAGGCCAATTTCAGCTATGTAGTAAATTCAAGGCCATTCTGGAACACACAGTGAGACACTGCCCAAAAAACCAAATCATCATCATCATCAAAAATACAAACACGAAAAAAGAGCTGGGAATGTAGCTCAGTGTCAAGACCCTGGTTCAATCCCCAGCACCACAAAAACAAAAACAAAAAACCTGGGTCATCTTAGCGCAGGACATCACCTCTACCACTCAGCCCCTAGACAGAGCTGGGACTGAGGGAGTGGTGGACAGTGTCCGGGAGCGGCAGCCCTGGAGGAAGGAGCCCAAATTCTATGCCCAGGGCAGGAAGAACCCTCCTCCCATCACTGCGTGTCTGTGACGTGGGCCTGTCTGTGTGGTCTCTGTGTGCATCTCCGGTGTGTGTCAGTCTGCGTCTGGATGGGTGCACGGGGGCCGTTTGTGTGGGGCATGCTGTGTGTGAACTCTGTGGCCTGCGGCTGCATGTGTGCAACAGTAGCAGAGGCTGGTGCCGGGTCCCGGGCGTGTGTCCCCTCCCCGGCGTCCCGGCATCTTGCTGACACTGATCTGGGCCCGTAAGCGTCTTTCCTGAATAAACATGATGTCATTTCCATTCCATTCAGCCTGCGCCCGGACAGCTGCTGTCAGCATCGCTGAGGGAAATGCCACCTCGGCCCTGACAGCTGCCACTTGGCACACTTTGTAGAAAGCTTCTCTGGGAAGAAAGAAGCCAGCCAGTCATGCAGATGCTATTTAAAGTATGTCACATCGTGATGAGGAGTGGAGAGGAAGCTACAGTGTGCTGGGGATGGCTGGGGACCTGGGGTGGAGGGGGAGGCGTGGGTGACCACCACACGGCCTCCCAGGATCTTGAGCTAAATCTATCCCTACCTCCCACTCCACAGATGAGCAGACTGCAGACTAGAAAGGGAAGGAGTGGCCCAGCACGGTGGCGCACGCCTGTAATCCCAGGTCTTGGGAGGCTGAGGCAGGAGGCTCACAAGTTTGAATCCAGTCTGGCCAATTTAGTGAGACCCTTACTCAAAGTAAAATGTACAAAAGGCTGGGAGCTGGGTATGGTGGGGCGTGCCTATAATTCCAACACTCGAGGCCAAGGCAGGAAGATCGAAAGTTTGAGGTCAACCTGAGCTACATAGCAAGATCCTTTCTCCAAAAAAATAAAAGCTGGGGGGGTGGGGTGTGTGTGCTGGGGGTGTAGCTCAACAGTAGAATAGCCTGGGTCAATTCTTAATACTGCAAAAAGGAATGGGAGTTGGGGGTGAGGAGTTTGCCCGAGATTAAAGAGTAGGTCAGAGTCACAGAACACAAGCCCTGGATGTCACGGTCAGAATCCTCAAGTCTAACTCCCGTGCTGTACCAATGGGGAATCTTAGACTAAGCACACAGAATGGATTCGCCCCAGTCTATGCAGAAAATTAGCAGCAGAGCTGGGATTAGAACCTGTGGGGTGTCAGGCTTGTAACACTGATGGCCTCTATCATGCATATAGCAGGAGCTAAACAAATGTGGATGGTCCCTGGTGTGTGATGATCCGATTTAGGATTGGTCTAAATGCAAACTCAGACAACTACTCTGTTTTCTACTCTCAGTAGTCAATAAATGGCATGAGGTATTCAATATTTCGTTATAAAACAGGCTCTGTAGCTGGCACACCTATAATCCTAGCACTCTGTGTTATGCTTGTATCTAAATGTTCCCCCAAAGCCTCATGTGGTCAGGCGTGGCGTGTTTTCAGAGGTGGCTGTATCTAGAGTGTGCAATTGCTAAATTAGTCCACTGATGGGTTTGGCACAGTTCTGCTGGGATCACGGATATGAGACTAGGATTAAGGATGAGAGTGCTACCCACCCCAAGGGCGGTTAGCCTGGAAAAGACGTAAGAGACAGAAAGAGGCGTGCCTACCTTTTGCTTGCCTTGCTGCCTTCTGCCTGTCTGCCATGCCACCCTGCCTTGGAGCCAGCCAACTATGAATTGAAACCTCCATGAACTGTAAGCCAAATAAACCTTTCCTCCTTTAATTTTGGGTGTCGAGTATTTTGTTTCAGCAATGAGAGAAAAGTAACTAAGGCTCTCTGGGAGGCTGAAACAGCAGGATCTTGAATTTGAGCCCAGCCCAGGCAATTTAATGACTTAGCAAGACACTGTCTCAGAATAAAAAAGAGTTGGGGATGTAGCTCTGTGCCAAGGCTGTGGGTTCAATCCTCAGCACTGAAAGAGAAAGAAGGCTTAGCGTTAGATGATTTTGCCCAACCATGGGCTGATGTAAAGGGTCTGAGCACGGTTAAAGTGTAACGTTCAGTCAGGTGCATTCAGTACACTGTCCACTCACAATACTTCCAGTTTGTGGCAGGTGACTCGGGACACGACCCCACCCTCTATGTTGCCAGTGACTTGCGTGGCCTTGGAGGACCCAGATACGCATTGAAGTACAGTACTCATCCTCCTCCCTGCCTGTCACAGCTGGCGCCAGGCACTCCCCGTTCTCTGGCATTGGCTTTTCCTCCAGCAGGAAGCATGAGGCGCGTCGGGGCAGGGGAGAGGACTTTGCAGTCTTTTCAGCGGGTGTCTGGAGTGTCCAGTAAACCCAGGCTGGAATTTGACCCCTCTGATCCAACAGACCGCTCTGCCTCGTCCAAGCTCCTTGCAGTGATGTTCAAAGCTTTCCCTGCTCTGGCCCGTTTCTACCTTTTCATGCCTACTCCACATCTCTTCTTAGGAACAGCAATGTTTTAACTTCTCATTCTTCCTGTGTACACTGCTTTTGCATAGAAGGACTTTCTTTGCCTGTCAGACTGTTCGTCCTCCGAGACCCCACTCTGCTATCAAGTCCTCTGTCCTAATCTAGGGCTCCTAGCTGCTTAGACATTCTTTGGTGCTGATTCCCCTACAAGATCAAGTGCTCGTGAAGGGCCGGAACAGAGCCTGAGCAACAGTGGTATCTCCAGGGTCCACCCCAGAGGCTGAAATAGGAAATGTTCTGAAAAAACAAAAACGAAAACAAAAAAAACAACCTTGTTGAATGAATTGCATTGAGTTGCAGACTAGTTAAGAAGCCGACCTCTAGTAACTTACAGAATTCAGCCAAGTTGTCTTTGAGGGTCTTATCTTCAGCCTTTCTTGGCCAGCTCTGCTCTCACACTGAGTCCTGCCACCTCTCTGACACCAGAAGCATCCACCAGGTGCTCTCTCTCTCTCTCTCTCTCAAGTCTCTGAAATGACTTATTTCTCCCTCAACCTCTAGCAAAGTCCATTTCCTCTCATTGAGATGGATCATCTTGGATATTGGGAAAACAATCTGACTGAACATATCTACAGTAACACCTGAAAGAACCAGGCATGGGGGAATCCCAGTACTCAGGAGGCTGAGGCAGGAAGATTGCCGTGAGCTGGAGGCCAGTCCAAAGAAAACAGAAAATAACAGGTTGGTAAAGAGGGGGAGAAATTGTAACCTGCACAACATTGGTGGTAATGAGACATGGTATGACACATGGTGTAGCCATTATGGGAAACTGATGGCAGCTCCTAGAAAATTAATACAGAAATCACCGTATGACGCAGCAATTTGACTTCCAGGTTGTATTAGTTACTTTTCTGGAGCCAATGGTTTGCAAGAGAGCAGATTTAATACAGGACATTGGCAAGTTGTAATATTCACCCATAAGCCAAATGCAGGAAGAGTGATGAATGTCTATCTGTGCACTGGAGACCCAGAAGATCCAGTCAAGGGCTGGGAGCCCACAGCACTGTCCCATGTACGTCCATGTCTGCACTAAATGGCTGAAGAAATCTTTCCTAGAACCAGAATATGATGCTCACAACAGGGATTAAGATCAGAGCTCCCCCGAAGCAACAGCAGCCATCCTCGACGACAGCAAGGCCCCGAGCTCCTCCCTCAGTGAGAATAGCCGAGTTCATTCAGAGAAACCAACCACAATACAGCTTTTCCTGGGAAACAGCCCACAACTATCTTCTGCTCCCGTTCTCCTTTATGTTGTGTTGGCAACTATCCTCAGGTGGATCCTCTACACCCAGAACCACACCAACTCAGTCCAGCTGGGGGTTCCGGCTCAAGTTGACCACAATGATAAGTCCACTGGACAGGTGGTACCCCAAAGAATGGAAGGCAGGAGCTGAGCATGATGGCCCAGTCTGTAATCCCAGGTACTCTGGAGGCTGAGACAGGAGGATTGTGTGCCCAGCCACTGAACGACACGTGGGAGTCCTCCACCCCTGCAACCTCCTGTCCTGCCCTCTCATTTGACCCTTACGCCTCCTTGATGTATCATTATTCCCACTTTACAGAGGGGGAAACGGAAGCAGACACTTGTCAAATGGCTTCCCAAAGTCACACTGCAGGTCAGTGGCACCCAACAAGCTAGATCCCCTGTCCCACCACACAGTAGTCACGGGCGAGTCACTTACCCGCTCTATATCTCAGTTTCATCATCCATAAAATGGAAACTAATTTTACTACCTTCATATATTTGGTATGATTGAAAAATATGGTGAGTGATTAATTTTTGAGAAATAATTTATTGCAGTAAAAGACACAATGCCATTAATTGCCCCAAAATATCCCTCTTTGGGGGGTGAGGATTTAGCTCAGTGGTAGAGTGCTTGCCTAGAAAGCACAAGGTCCCGAGTTTGATCCCCAGCACCCGAAAATAAAAAAATACCCCTCTTCATTTGTAGCACTTATCCCGTTACCCTTGCCACTTTCTGAAGCAGTTCTGGAAGCCCTCTTTCATCAGTGTCTTCCGTTGCACAGTTGTGGCTGCCTTGAGGTCCTGAACTGATTCAACACATTTACCTTTCATGGTTGCTTTGACTTTGGGGAAGAACTAGAAGTCACATGGCGCCAGATCCAGTGAATAATGTGGATGACGACGCTTTGTCATGTTTTGACAAGCCTGCCTTGGATGGCACTGGGCACCACGTTCACCATATTTTTGGATCACACTGCCTAAAGACACTCAGGAAAGAGGACGTCCAGAATTGTTTCAAAAAGTGGCAAGAACTATGAGATAAGTGTGTTTAAAATGAGAGGGAATTTTTCAGGGAGATTAATGGCAGTGAATTTTTATTTATTTATTTATTTATTTGGTTTGTTTTTGTTTTTTGTTTTTGTTGAGACCGGTCTCTTCATTAATTCAGGCTGGCCTTGAGCGCACTATGTAGCCCAGGCTGGCTTTGAACTCACAGTGATTCACAGGGGAGCCCAAAGCCTCCCCTTTCAGAAGGCCACAGGAGGGGCGTGGACCTCAGCGACGCCTTGGGGGCCTGGACAGATGGTTTGCCTCACCCCCTGGTCTGCTCCCCAAATTCAGGGCAGGAGCACAGCTCTGGGTGTGCAGGCACTTAGCCGGCTGCTGCCTGAGCCCAGCCCAGTGGCAGCACCCTCTGCGCAGGCACAAGGGACCTGGTACCAGGGTGTCTGCTGCAAGGCCCTTCCCTGGCCTCCGCAGGGCAGCCTGGCATCACCCTGTGCCTCTGCAGCCCTGTACCTGCTGCGCAGATGAGAGTGTGCGGTGTGGTGCGGGGACGAAGACCTCAGGCTCTGGGGCTCGCTGTCACTTCACCCTGGGCACTGGGCCCTGAGGACACAGGGAGGAAGGAGAGCCTGCCCCTGGCCCCCGGAAGCCACACGACACCAGGAATCAGTCTTGTCCTCACAGGCCATTGTCGCAGTCCTTTGACCATACATGTAAAGGGCCCGGGACACAGGGCGGCAGCCAAAGCTCCGGCCCACCGACGGCCCTCCCGTGCCGGGCTGCAGACCCGTGCTGTTTCTGATCTCCCAACAGCCTTGTGATGGAGCCAGTAGAAGTCACCTTAACTGGCTTGTGGGCTGACGACCTCCCTCCATCCTCTGGCCAAAACAGTCTGACCTTGGCTGGAAACGCTGCTGGCTCAAGCCTCTATTCTAGAGCCTTTCCCTGCCTGGCTCCCCTCCCGCTGAGGCGCAAGCTACCAGAATCATGGGAGTCTGGACCTGAGAGGCTTTGGCTATTTTGTATTTATTGTTGTAATTACATAGTTTAGATAAATAAAACATAAAATAATGAAATCTGACTGCAAAAAAGGAATGTTTTGAGCAAAACCAAGGCAAATGCTTTAGAAATATGCAATAAAGATGAATTGCTAAAAATAAATCTGTTGATTTGGTTGAGGGAGAGATTTGGGGTGGGAGGGGATAAAGACAATGTAGAAGTCCAAATTCAAATTGCTTCACAAGTGTCCTTGAAGCCCACTTAAAAAGAAAAAAGGAACTAAAAATCATTAGCAGTGGGCTGGGGGTGCATCCAACCTCTTGGCCTATGCTGATGGTTTGATGCTAGACTAAATGTCACAGGGGTTTGCGAATTCACTTTTTATTGGTTCCTTTCTGCTTGCAACCAATCAGATGAGTGGAGGAGTTCCTGTTGATTATTATGCTTCTTTTTTTTTTTTTGAGACACAGTTTCACTATGCAGCCCAGGCTGGCCTTGAACTCATGGCAATCCTCCTGCTTCAGCCTCCCAGGTGGTGGGGTTACAGGTGTGTGACACCATGCCCGGCTTTATTATGCCCATTTTGCAGATGAGGAAGATAAAGCTGTGATCTTGGTCACGATCACAAAGATGAAAAGTCCTGGTATTGAACTTGGCCAGAGTCAGACTGGCCCCACTTATGGCCGCTGGTACAAGGGTGTATGAGTGCAGGCCCCAGGCTGAGAGCAGAGGCTGGGTTAGTGACAAGTGGGCTGAGTGGTGACGAAATGTCATCAGGTAACAGCCTTCCCCTTTCCCAAGGGCTGGCAGGTCTGCATTTGGCCTTGTGCCCCAGGGCTGGCGGGGATGGTGCTGGGAGAGGCTTGGCCTGCTCATCTGTGAGATGGGAGTGGCAACATCCACCTTAGGAAAGGCAGGGAAACTCACACTCGTGACCACCTGGATCCAAACCCTTGTTCTGATACTTGCTAGCTGTGTGAGCTTGGACAAGTGACTTAACCACTCTGTGCATTCATTTTCCTCTTCTCCAAAATAAGGAACTGACAATCCATCTCATGGGGTGCTTGGGAGCATTCAAGTGAGTTCGTACAACTAAAGCACTTAGAATCTAGCCCATAAGAGGCGGAAGTACTCTGTGTGTTTGTTATTATTATTCCTTTTTTCTGGTACTGGGAATTGAACACAGAGTCTTTGCAATAAATTACCTCTCCACCATTTTTTTATTTTTAAATTTGAGACAAGTTCTCCCCAAGTTGCTAAGGCATCCAGGCTGGGCTTGAATTTGCAATCCTCCTCAGCCTCCCCAAGTACTGGGATTACAGTTGGGCGCCACCACGCCAGGCTTGTTATTATTTTTATCCTTCTTATCATTTTCCTTTTAGCCTTCAAGGGTTTGGGTGCACATGAAATAGGATGCAACCAGGACAGAACCTGCGATGCCCAGGACATCTCGGCCACCCTCACAGTATGAGGAGCAGGTGACAGGAGATGCACCAGCTATGTACCAGCCTCTCCGTGGGCGTGCTTGCATATGCTCGGGGCTGTCTGCTGTGAGTTGACCTCTCTGGCCTCTTCTGGTCTAACAGCAGACCCAGGGAGGGGTGCAGGGAGTCTCAGCCCCATTTTCCAGATGAGGTAACTGAGAATTTCTAAGGTGTTTTGCTGCCATCTGGAGGTCTGGATGCCAGAAACTTTAGGTCAGAAAGACTGCGAGGGCTGCATCCTCCTGGAGTGAGTCATACCTCATGCAGCTGGGCAGATTGGTCTCCAAGACCTGCTTGAGACTCAATGTCTCCCAGGGATGCAGGAGGGCGATGTTGGTCAACCTGCACTCATCCATCCCCCAGCTGTGTACAGCTTAGGGCAGAGCTCTTTGCTCATGGTCTCAGGAGACCACATGGTGGAGACAGACCTTGCCTGGACCGGGCGCTTCCCCGCGTGGCGCTGGACGGCCCTTCCTTTCTCAGAAGCACTTTGACTCAGTGCCTCTGCCCTCTGTGGCCCAGCGGCTAGGAATGAAGTCATTCCGAGTTCCTGGGAGCTGTGACGGGCAGCTCTTGCCCTTGTTGTCCCCCTGCCAGGTCCAGACGAGGAGGAGTCCGTCTGAGCTGCCCAGGGGAGGCGGGAAGAAGGCAGGACTCCGAGACACCCTCCTGCTGTTCCCATCTCCACGTTGCTGGGTGCAAAGCCAACAAGGCTATTCCACCCCCCAGGGGGCAGCTGCAGATAGTGGGGCAGCAGTGGGAGCAAGCAGGAGCCCCGGAAACATGCTCATCATGCACCCATTAAAGGAGTACTTGAAGTTCACATACACAGATAGGTATACGGCACAGATATGCACTGACAACAACGGAAAATCCAGAGAATAACACGTAACAAATACAAACCCATCTGCTAGTCAGCAAATGTTGTCAGTTTGTTGTTTTTGCTCTAGACATTTTGAGGGGGAGGCGGTGCTTGGGCTCGAACTCAGGGCCTTGGGCTTGCTAGGCAACAACTCTACCACTTGAGCTAAATTCCCAACCCTGAACATTTTTTTATAGAGGAACAAGATAGGGAAAAGGGGGATAAAGAAGAAGGTTAAAAGAAAAGTAAGATGAAAGGGGGGAAAAATGGTAAAGTGTAGTTACACTTATTGCAAATAGGGAGGGGTGGG
>PVJO010026899.1:0-20148 GCA_004026905.1 Hystrix cristata | reverse complement strand
CGGCGCTGGGCGGGGACTCGGGGCTGGGCGGGGACTCGGCGCTGGGCGGGGACTGGGCGTCAGAAGTTGGATCTAGACGCTTTCATCGTGAAATCTTTGCCAGTTTCCCAGACTTCCTTGCTTTGTGCTTCTCTAACTGCTGAGATTAGAGAATGTGCTTTGTGCCATTTTAGGCTTGTACATTTTGTGATTTGGTGAAAGAGAGAGACACAGAGACAGAGAGAGACGGAGACAAGGAAGAAAAGGCCACGAGAAGACACAGCAACTGGGTGTGGTGGTGTACTCTGGTCATCCCAGAACGGGAGGCTGAGGCAGGAGGATCACAGCAAGTTTGCGGCCAACCCGAGCTCCATAGTGACACCCAGTGCCCCCCCCAACCGTGTCTGTGGAAGAGGGAATCGTTCTGGGCCCGTGGCGACTTTCTGTTGCCACACTGGGGACCGGTGACACCCGGAATCCTCGCCTGGCCGGTGGGACCCGAGCAGCAGGCAGCCGCCCCGAGGAGGGGCCCTTGTGGACGGGCACCGTCTCCAGGCCTGGACGGCAGTGAAACTCAGGACCCGCCAGCAGGTGGCAGAGCTGGTTTGCAAACAGGATCCCAGACCCACAGCGCCAGCCCTGCTGTGCGAGCAGAGACTGCCGAGGGTGAATGCAGAGACAGGCCGCAGCAGGAACTAACTGAGCTCTGGCCGAGCTCTGTCGCCTCCCTGGGACTCGGTTTCCCCATCTGTAAAAGAATGAGAAGATAAAAACCAAGATTCCACATGCTGGAGGACAGTTACGAGACCAAAGTGACATTCAGTGTGAATGTGCCGGGAGCACAAGATGTCAGAGTGTGGAAGGGGCCCAGCAGGGACGCATTCCTGGGTCACTTCTGCAAGAATCTTAGATTTTCTTATTTAGTGGATTTGCTCATTTAGTCACTCAACAAACAGTAAGCTGGGCACTGTTGGATAGACACGTGATAAAGGAGCGCACATGGTTGGGATAACACCCCCACTTCAGTTCTGGTTTGAGGAACCCATCAGAAGGAAGAGTGCCCTCACTAAAACATTTCTATTTCCTTCATTTTTCTTTTAAAATTCTACTCTTTAAGAAACCCATTTTTATGATTATGAGCAAAAAGAACAAGCAGGAGACTGTGCAGACAGCTGCACCCCGACCCTCCTGTGTGGGATCTGGGAGGTGCGTGCCCCAACTCTGACCCTGAAAACCCGGGGCTTGTACTTTTTATTCTCCATGTCCCTCCATCATTTACATTCTGCACAAACTCACGTGCTGTCCCCGTGAGAAAGGACGATAATCATACTTCAGTGCCCCAGAAACCTCCCGGCTGATTCCAGCCCCTGTGGCCCCCTCTGTCCCCACTTCCGGTCAGCGCTGTCCAGCGGAAGTGCCCCCAGCTGCTGTAAAGCCCTCCTCCTGTGTAAAGTGGGTTTGAGCATTCGCCCCGAGCCTGGGCGGTGGCCGTGGCAATAGCAGTGGGCGGGTCCTCAGGGCTTACGGGTTCAAAGGGCGCAGAGGGCTCCTCCCGGTTTCCAGGTGACCCTCAGGAAGCCACCTCCTCCTGCGGCTCTTTACAGATGGGCTGAGGGCTGCAGAGTGAAATGACACTGCTGAGTTGGGAGGCGAGTCTGCAGCAGAGTGCGATGTCACGTATTGGAGGTACGATCAAAAATATGGTGAATGCTGAAACTAAAAATGCTTGTTACAGCCAAAGACACATTGCTGTGAATCCCCTCAACACTCTCCCCACGAGTCCAGCACACTCCTCCCGCCATCCTGGCCACTGTCCGCAGCAGTCCGGAGCCCTCCCTCCTGAGGATCTTTAGTTGCCTGTCCTGGCTGCCTCGATGTCCTGAATGCATTCAAAATGTTTCCCTTTCCTGGTCATTCTGACCCTGGGGAAGAGGAAGCTGCAAGTCCCACGGTGTCAGATCTGGTGAGTAAGGTGGACAGGGACTCAGGGTCATGTTTTTATGAGCTGCCTTTCTGCTGGATGGCGCTTGGCAGCAGCAGTCACTGTATTTTTGATCACACCTTATAAAGACAGTCAGGAGGAGGACTCCAGAGCTGCGGCAGACAGTGGCCAGGACGCTGGGATGAGTGTGTTGGAAGTGACAGGGAGGGTTTTGAGGGGGATTCATGGCAATGTGGCCTTTACTGTAATAAAGAAAATTTTAAGCTTTCCCTGTACCTTTCGATCACCCAGTATCATTCAGTCCGGCTCCCTGGGCAAGATCCCTCATGGCAGGCGAGGTGAGAGGATAGGGCACCATGATGTCGTCACACCAACGCCTGTGACACGGGAAGGAGGTCCGAGAGGTGCCTGGGTCCCCGCACCTCCCCTCGGGGGGTGCCATGCACCCCGGGCCGGGCAGGTTAAAACGGGGAGCATGGGGGAGCCTGCAGGTCCCGGGAACGTGGTGCTGAGAACAGGAGCTGAGAGCTGCGGTGTTTGCCTCTTCAGGGGGACATGACTCGGCATAGAGAACTCTGTTATTTAAGGAGGTCTGGCGCGTGTAAGATAAGGCAGCAGGCAGGGAGGGCGGGCGAAGACAGAGAGGGACAAGGAGAGGGAGGAAGAGAGGGGAGAGAGGAAGGGAAGGAAGAAAGAGACAGGAGAAAAGAGGAGAGGAGAGGTGAGGAGAGACGATCGTTCAGTGTCATCAGGGAGGGGCGGTGGGACCAGGTGACGGGCGACTGGACCAGGCCAGCTTCTGTCCCCAGTGCGGCCAGCTGCCACCGGCCGGCTGCCAGAGCACCACGCCCTCTGCTGGGCGCAGGTTAGAGCCACCCAGGCAGGGAGATAGCCAGCACTGAGGCCGGCTCACAACCACCAACCTGGAAGGCGCCTGCCTTGACGGAGAACGTTCGGGGAGCTTCGGCCTCCCGCAGCCCGGTCCTCGCGCTGCCCGGCCGGCGGCACGCTGGCTCTCAGCGCTGCCGGGACTCCCGCCCCCCGAGCTCGGGCCCTGCGCGTGGTCTGTGGCATGCTCCACCCAAGGCTGCCAGGTGCAGGGCTGCCCGTGCCCTTGGGGCAGGCACCGTGTCCTCCCTGCTCCAGTGGTTGCCTCCCTGTCGGGGTCAGGGCGCCTCGACCTCCAGGCCGGGCTGGGGCGGGAGGGCGATGGCCCGGCCAGCTCCAGGCGGAGGGCCCCTTTGTTTGAGGAAAGACTGAGGGACGGTCCTTCCTCTTCTCCTTCTCTCCCCTCCCCTCTCCCTCCTTTTCGAGTACAAGCAGATATTCACGGCAGGAAATAATATGAAGCACACACCATTAGTTGGAAAGCGGAAGCCATCGCTGACCTCGCAGAACTTGCTTTCTGCTGGAGCTGGGCCCCAAGCTCCCTCTGCCAGGCAGACAGCTGGAGCCCGAGCTCATGCCAGCCTGGAGTGTGCTCCTCGTAGATGTGTTCTCTGCAAATAACACAGAAACGAGATTATTACCTGCCGCACGCCAGTCTGCACCGAAGCCTGGAGACCTCTCCGCACGAGTGCACATGAATCCCTGTCACTCTCCTGAGTTCTGGCCTTGCCTGCTGTTCGAGCCTCTGGAGTTTCAGTGCCCAGTTTCTGTCCACTTGTGACCAGATTTGTCCTCTGCAACCTGACCGCGGCTGTGCCTCTCTCCCTGGCGACCCTTTCCAGCCTCCCACCCTCATTTCCCAGCACTTGGGAGGCTGAGGCAGGAGGAGGATCACTACAAGTTCAAGGCCAGCCGGGGTTAATTAGTGAGTTCAAGGCCAGCCTTGATGGACTACATGATGAGACCCTGTCTCAAGAGAAAAATAATTGGGGTTTCCTTGGGGTAGTGCTTGTCTCGTTTACAAGACTTACCGCATACGCCAGACATGCGTGTTTGTGTGTGCAGTGTGCAAGGTTTGTTCTGAAGGCGCCCGTCGGTCCCCTAGCGCTGTGGGCTTGGGTTCCCCCAAGTGGGCAGCGTTTCACAGCCGCCACCCAGCAGGGCGGGCCAGAGTCCTGCTGAACCCTGCTGAGCGCCACCGACTGCTGGCCCCCGGAAGCCCCGGCCTGCGCAGGACCCTTTCGAGCACTTAGTGGTGGCCACAGAGTCAGGAAGGCTTTTCCCCAACTCTTTCTCCACTCTCCCCGAGTGACCTCAGCACTCCCAGGGCTTTCTGTTTTGTTTTTTAAGACAGGTCTCACCTTATGCCCCAGGTTGACCCTGAACTCATGGCAACCCTCCTGCCTCAGCCTCCTGAGTTCAATACCTTGCTTCAAATAGTCCCTGGAGAGCAAAGTCAGGCGCCCCCACACCCACTCCTCGGTGCTCCCGCTGTCCCTGGCCAAGGACAGCACCGCGCTGCCCGCCAACTGGGAATTCCAGGGAGTCAGGCGGTGTCCTCATGGTCCCCTTAGTGTTCTCTTCGGCTTCCCTGTTCCCCAACCCACAATGTCAACCCTCATCCCTCCTCAAGTGTCCTCACGTCTGTCCCTCGCTGACCACCGTCCCCACCAGCTTGAGGCCGAGGGACACCTCAGTGTTGCTATACTTCCAGAAAGCCCTCTCCTGGTCCCCCACAGCCACACCTCTGGGGGCGTCGGGGCCTACTTCATCGTCTCCATCATGAATTCTGTGGGCAGCGCCACCAGGATGTCACCAGCATGCTCAGGACAACAGGTCAAGGCCTGACCCCAGGAGCACGGTCGGGTGTCCTGCTGGGTCACCCCGCGCCAGCCGTGTCCCCAGAGAGTCCTGAGCTGGGGAGCTCCTTCGAGTGCATGAGTTTTGGGGGGCTTTTTTGTTGTCGTTTCGAGACAGGGTCTTGCTACCTCGCTCAGGCCGGCCTTGAACTCATTATGTAGCCCAGGCTGGCCTCGAACTCACGGTGATCCTCCTGCCTCAGCCTCCCCCTCCTGCCCAGCCCACCCGGCTCCCTGCCACCCCAGTGAGCACATTGGGCTGGCAAGTATGGACGTGAGAGTGCCAGCCCCACCCTGTCCTTGCCCTTCTCTAAAAAGCTCAGATCTGATGGGCGCTCTCCTGGCCAGCGCTCCATTTCTCATCGGCCGCACCCTCCTCTCCAGCGCCGCCCGCGGCCCCGTCTCCCATCTCCCTGCCTCTCCGGCCCCGCAGGGTGTTAGTGCTGGCCGCCTCCCGCGGGGACCTCTGAGCCCAGGAGCAGAGCAGTTGGGGCCCTCGCTGGCAGACGCCGCCCCTCCTTGGCCCTGCCTGTAACTGTGGCTGCTTGCGTCAGCACTGTGTCTGGAGTCAGTTTCCTCCCCAAATCCTTAAGTTCCTGGAGTCAGGACACGCATCCCGCGGTCAGCGAGGTCCTCCCCGCACCAGCACAGGTCGGCATGTGTTTGTGAAATGGATAAAAGGTGACCCAAATCAGCATGGTACAGCATGGTAACTTCTGTTGATATCATTCAAGTTTTTTGTTTGGTTGGTCTTTTTGAGACAAGGTCTCACTATGTAGTCCGGGCTGGCTTTGTGCATTCAGCCACCCTCCTGCCTCAGCCTCCCAAGTGCCAGGATGACAGGCTTCCTTCTAATTTTGAACGACCCTAGCTTTGCCACAGGCTTGTCTTCTGATGGTTTTCCTTGTCCATGCAACGTGCCTTGAAGATTGTCTCTAACCAGGGAAGGGCTGGATTCCGATCCTGCCCAGGGTTGCTGTACACCAGCTGAGCAGGGTATAGACCAAGTTTGTATCTTCAGGGCAAATGCAGGCGATGGGAAGCATGTGGCTTTTCACAGGAGCAGGAAACCTCCCGGCTGACCCGGGTACGGCAGTGCACAGGTCGGGGCCCGTTGGTGGAGCCATGGTGGCCAAGTTCCCTGGAGATGGTGTCCAGCGGGGCCAGGCCAGTTAGCAGGCCAGCAGAGCATGCTCACCTTGGGCCAGCCTCCTTGTGCGCCATGTACCTGGCCACCGCGGGACCCTCCTGCAGCCCGGCTTCCTTTCCAGCCGCGGCGCCCAGGAGGGCCGAGCTCGGGTCCTGGCCTGAGGCTGGCACCATGTACTCTGCAGGGAAAACTGACCGCTCCTGCTCCTCTGGACCCCAAGTGTCACCGTTCAGTGCGGGGGACGGCACAGTGCCGGGCAGGCTCTCCCAGGTGCTACGGCCGCGGCACTGACCGAATATCCACGTCAGAACACCAGCGTCTTGTGCCTCCTCCCAGCCCCAGTGACTCTGGAAGGCCAGGCCATGCCGGCGCCTTGGCTCTGCGAGCTGCCTTCGCACCTGCCTCCGGCTCGCGTCCTCCCTCCACGTCTCCCGGCACCTGACCTGTCTCAGAGTCCACTTCCAGGGCGACGGGCCTGCGGCGTGTTGGCTGGTCTATCTGAAAGATGCCGCTGGGTAGAAAGGAAGAGGAGCGGGTTCCTGCCTCCTGGCCCTGCAGCCGATGCAGGATAATGCTGCAGACAGAACCAGGCCGAGTCCACTCAGGAGAAGTGAGGGACCCCCCGGAACTGTCCTGGTCCTGGGAGAGGCGGTGCCAACACGTGCTGCGGGCCAGCTGGTGCAGGGGCTGGAAGGCTCCTGCGGGGAGGAAGCTGCCGGGCGGCACAGCCAGGGCCTTGCAGCAGCGCCACGCCGGGGCTGGGGGCTCGAGCCAGGCCTGGCAGGAGGAGATGGATCGGAACTGGGAAACGGCACCTCCACGGCCTGAGGAGTGGGGCGCTGGGAGGAGGTGCGGCGGGCAGCCGGGCACAGCGCCAGGAGCCACACCTGCCCCTGCCCCGTCTCTCACAGCTCCACCACCTCTGCAAGTGTAGCAGTTTCACTTGCACCTGGACCAGGAGTGAGTGTGGGCAATTAGAAAAAAGGTGGCTTGTTCTCAGCTCCCGGGAGGACCTCACCCGCCCTGCGAGGAGCTCGTTGGACTTTTGAGTTCTGAAATGCGTGGAGCTTTCTGTTATGTTGTATTCGTATCTGCGTGCATGTGTGTGTGTGTGCGTGTGTGTGTGCGTGTGTGTGTGTGTGTGTGTGGTGCTGGGGGTCGAACCTGGGCCTTTGCACTCTGCTGCATCCACAGCCCTTTTTATTTTTTACTTTGAGACAGGGTCTCACTGAGTCATGGAGTTGCCCAGGCTGGGCTTGAGCTCGTGGTCTTCTGCCTCCTCCTCCCTGACCGGCCTCTGCCTCCCTGACGGGCCTCCGGCCTCAGATCAAGAATCCTCCCAGCGAAGTCTCGTCTGCTCTGGACATGTGCGTCCCTCCTGCCATGGGCAGTCCCTGACTACGTGGTCTCCGGGCTGTTCACGTGGTATCGGGTGTTAGGAGTCATCTAGCCGGGACCAGAAGCACCGGGAGAGTGGGTGGGCCGGCTGCAAGCCTTCCGCGGTTTCCTACAGGGGACGTGCGCTCGGGGGCGTCGCGGTCATGGGAGGTCCTGGGACGCACTCCACAGCTGCCACGGGACAGTGCACATAGACCCAGAATTGTCACAGCATCTCCATGTGTGCTGTTTTATTTCAGTGTGAGGGGAGATAGATGTTACGAGCTCTTTTTAAATTTTATTTCATTATGCTCTTTTGGTCTTTGATGTCGCCCAAGCTGGCCTCGACTCAAGGCAGCCCTCCAGCCTCAGCCCTAAGTCGTGGGTGCGCAGACACGCCCCCACACGTGGCTCTGTTATTTGATCTTGGACCCGCAGTAGTCATGGGATGTCTGGAAAGAGGGCGAGATCCCAGCGCCTGATGACGATGAGCGGCTCGGAAAGCACCGTACCTCATTCTGAGGAGCACATTTGATCCCAAAGACAAAAGAAGTCACTTAGGAGAAAATGCCGAAGTGAGCAGGCTGGAGGCGGCGCACAGAGGAAGGGCGGGACGGGGCTGGAATGGTCATGGCGAGGCTGCACCTGCGGCGAGCCTGCTCGAGCTGCTTTCCTTTCCTGTGCTGTGGAGGCCTGGGGAGTAGCCTGTCCGCTGTCCCGGCTCCCGTGCTCTGTTCTGAGGGTGGACCCGCCCCCCAGCTCAGGCGATGGGCCCGACTGTCACTCATGGCTCCGGTCAGTCCCAGTCGGCGTTGAGCTCTGTGCACCTGTTAGGAGCACTGACCCAGGATCCGGGCTGCATGGAGGCCCCGGGCTGGGTGCCGCCTGGACAGGGCCCACTGAGAGCTGTGTTGCAGCCAGGGAAGGGACACCCTGTGCCCCAAGTGTCCCCCTGGAGCCCTCCGATCTGTACGTCAGGGCAAGGGAGGGCACCAGCCGGGCGCTGTCTGCGGAGCCCAGAGCCAGGCTGGCCCGAGCAGACGCCTGTGCCGAGTGGTGACTCCGGCAGCTTCTCCCTGCCTGTGGGTCACCCTGGAAGGACTGGCAGGTTGGGGGCATTGACTGTTACTCCTGGCCCCTCTCCAGCTGCGGTGACAGCATTCTCTCCTGGGCACACTCTGGGGGACATCGGGGGCCCACTACACAATCTATTCCTTATTCATTTATTTCTGCTAAAGACAATTTCAGCTGTACTGTTTTGGTCACTGGCAACTGGAGGAGTCCTGAGAGATGTAACAAGGAGCTCTCCACAGTTCAGAGCACTCCCTGTGGGTCCTGGGCTGCCTTGGGAAGTAGTGAGTTCCCCATCACCAGAGGTGTGCAAGCAGATGTGGAGGCCATCGTGGCAGGGACAGTTTGCGCAGTTCCTCCCAGCTGGGGAAGAAAGGAGACACTCGTCACCAGAAGATGTCCCAAAGGACCCTGACTGCCCCGCCACAGGCAGGAGAGCCGCTGCCCCTGGAAGAGAGGCAGGAGGCTGTCCGAGGTCTCCTGGGTCCCGTCTCCATCAGAGAGGACTTCCGGAGCCCCTGCAGGAGTGTGTCCGGAGTGAGGGAGGGTTTTGAGGGATTCGTGGTACTGTGTCTTTCACTGGATTTTCTAGTTTGAGTACTCGCCGTGGGCTCGGGGTTCTCCTGTGGACCAAACAGTGTCCGTGCGTCTTCCTCGGTGTGTCTTGATCCCCCAGGAACACACCCCCAGGAACCTGGTTTTATTTGATGAGTTCGAGTCCTGCCTTCCTCAGTGGAGAAAGGATTCTGCCGGCTGGCACCAGACGGTGGTGCCAGAGAGGCGGCCCTTGCTCCCGGCGGTGCAGGTGTCCCAGGATTGTCCCCAGCCAGTCACCCAGGTCCACCGGGAAGAGGGTCGCGTCCGCACTCCCCCTGGAAAGACACCGAGGTCGCACAAACAGGCCCCGGGTTCTGGCCCCTGCTGTGCTGGGGCCGATCCCCCGCTCCCCGTTGATGGCAGGCCTTACGCAGATACGTGCAGTCCCAGGCGGAACCTGAATGCTCCACCCGTCAGGCCAGGACGCCCTCAGGTGATGCACCACAGCTGCGCCCGCGCCTCTGATGTTTGATCCTGTCATAGTTTGGTGTGGCAGCACGTGCCCGGTATCCCAGCACTCGGAGGCTGAGGCAGGAGGATTGCTACAAGTTCAAAGCCAGTTTGGGCTGCAAAGTGAATTTAAGGCCAGTGTGGACTACATAGCGAGATCCTGTCTCAAAAACAAAAGCATAGTTGATCCTGTCATCCGTGGCTATGGGCAGAGGCAACCATTTACAGCAACGTAGTGCTGTGTGTTACGCCCAAGCGTAATGCAAACACCCAGGTTTTCTCTGGGGGCATGGCATGGACAAGCTGGGGGGCACAGACTGTCTTGCAACTTCAAGACAGCCGTGGGACAGGGCCATCTCCATCTCCAACGTGCCTACGAGAGCACAGAACTGCCCGGCGTCGCCTAGCCAAAGTCGCCCAGCCTGGCCCTGGGTGTCCGGGCCTTTGACCTCAGGCCGGAGGGCCCAACCTGCTGCGCGTGCGGTTCCGGGAGACTTAGGAAAAAGTAAAAGGCCGAAATTGTCGCAGCCAAGAACAACCTAACGAGATGACTAAGTGTAATGTGTTACCTGGAATTTGGCTAGGACAGAAGAAGACGTTAGAGGAAAACAGAAAAACCTAAATAGTGCATGAGGTGAAAAATGCTGTGATTTAAGTTTAAAAAGTTTTATTACAGTAAGAACCGTAAATCTTCCTCAGAATCCTCCCCTTGCTTCCGACACCCTTGTCCCGTGTCTGGCTGCTTCCTGCGGCAGCTCTGGAGTCCTCTCTCCCGACTGCCTTTAGTTGTGCTGTTCTGGCTGCCTCGATGTCCTGAATCGACTCAAAACGCTTCCCTCAGATCTGGTGACTAAGGTGGGTGAGGACACAGCGTCGTGTTTTTACAAGCTGCCTTTCTGCTGGCTGGCGCTCAGCAGCAACAGTCACGTATTTCTGATCACACTTCCTAGAGACACTCGGGAACGAGGGCTCCAGAGCTGCTGCGGACACTGGCTGAAAGGGGGGATGAGTGTGCTGGGGACGGCGGAGGAGTTTGAGGGGATTCATGGTAATGCGTCTTTTACTGTAGTGAATTTTTAAATTTAAACATGCACTGTACATTTGGATCACCCCTGTACAGACCAGTTAATAACAGGCACCGATATTATTCTATCTGTTGTGACAAATATACCACCCTGATGTAAGATGTTCACAATAAGGGAAACCAGGTGTGGAATATATAGGAACTTTCTTCTGTACTGTTTTGGTTTGTTTTGTTTTGTTTGTTCTGAGACAGGGTCTTGCTATGTAGTTCAGGCTGGCCTCGAACTCACCATGTAGGCCGGGTTGGCCTTGAACTCACAGCAATCCTCCTGCCTCAGCCTCCTGAGGGCTGCGATTACAGGCATATGCCATCCCCCCAGCTTCTGTATGATTTTGTAATAATTCTGAACATGTTCTGAAGTAAAAAGTTTATTAAAAACAAACACCAAAAAGCTGGGGTCACACTGCCTGACAAATCAGAGCTGTTGAAAGTGTGGCCGGGCACTGGCGTGTTTATAAGCACCTGGGAAGTTACAGCGTCCACCCAGGGTGGAGGACCTGGCCCTGCCTTCCCTGGTGGCCTCTGGGCACCCTGAGCACAGGGCTCTCAACCCAAGCACCTAGCGGGGGCCTGGAACAGGCAGGCATCCTGAATATATCCAGTGAACAGGTGAATGAACCAATGAATGAGTGAATATTCAAGCTTTTCTATTACACGGACTCAGCCTCCTCCGAAGGATTAAGTGGAAGCATTTACTGTTGTCAGGCAAACAGCTGGGCTGGCAGGCAAGCGGCCAGGCACTGATCAGGGTGGAGAGTCCTGAGACTCACTCACAGAGGCCCCCAATACCTTGCAGGGGGGGCAGCGGGCAGGGCCTGGCATCCGCGTCCAGGTTCACATCGCTGTCCCTCCAGCAACCAGGTGGCCCTGGGGACCAGGGTGCCACGATGCAGCAGCAGAGGGCCCCATGGCTGTGTGTGGGAGACACGGAGTGCGGCCGGGAGGAGGACTGGCCGTGGGGGTGCGGGGCAGAGCTCCCTGTGAGGCCTGGTGCTGATCATCCCACCTCACCCGGGGCCTGGCGGAACCACCTACAAGACGGGCAGGGACCCGCCCTGTCCCTGCCGGAGTAGCTGGCGCCAGCTGCTTCGCGAGGTTGAGGAGCAGAAAGAGAAGCAGCTGGGGCTGCAGTGTGGAGGGCGTGGGCGCCTCCTGGGCCTCCCTCTGTGTGCGTGCGTGTGTGCCTGCGCCACTCTGAGCTCTGCCCTATATGCAGAGGGCTGCTTCTCCAGCTCGAAGCACCCCAAGTGCTTTACTTGCTGGAGATCATTCAGTGTCCAGGGCGTCTGCATGGAATGCACACTCCTGGCTTACTGAGGAATCCCGGGCCGGGTCTGGACTACGCCACACGGGTCGCCTGGCTGGGCACGTGCACATCTAACCACTGCCCCACCACCGGGCAGCCGGAAAAGCGCCCATTTCAGGGCTGGGTGCTGAGGCTGCCCGCCCTGCCTCCTCCAGGGCAGGAGTCGGACAAGGAGGAGATGGTGTCCACACACCCCGCTCCCCCTGCTACCCTTCCCGCTCTCCTCTGCCCAGTAGCTCCCCGTTGCCTTGTGCACCCGGCGGTGCTGTGCTGCTTGGCCACACCCCGCCCACCTTCCTACTGCTTTCAGAAGCTTGTGAAGCAAAGCAAAGACCTTCCAGGTTTTATCTGCTTTTTCATGGAACAAAAACCTCCCTGAGTGTGCACACACGCATGTGATCTGTGTGTACATGTTGGGTGAAGATCAAGGCGGACTTCCTGAGGGAGGCAGCGCTGGCCTTACACCACACAGTCAGGGAGCAGAGGCTTGGGGTGGCTAGTACCCCCGTCCTGCAACCAGAATACGGAAGGTGAGGGGGTGCAAGGACACAGGAGGACTGAGCTTCGTGCCAAATGTTCTTGGTAGCCCTTGGGGTTGTTGTGAGTTTAAATGAGATTATTGTATTTATTTATTTATTTATTTATTTATTTTTGGTTCACTTGAGACAGAGTTTCCGTATGTAGTTCAAACTGGCCTTGAACTCATGGTGATCCTCCTGCCTCAGCTTCCCAAGGGCTGGGATGCTGGGCGTACACCACCATCCTGGCTTTTCATCTTCGAAACAGAGAGAAATACCCCTTGTGCCCCAGGGTCTCAGCTTGCCCTGAGACCACCAGGCCACCAGGCCCAGCTTTGCCTCAGCCACCCCAAGAGGGCCGCACAATCTCAGTACAGGAGACCCGACATGACTTAAATTTACAACTTTGATCATTGGTCTGTTCTGAGCAGTGCGTCAAGAATTCAGGAAACACAGGAAAACATGAGGGACAGAAGGTCCCAGTCTGACGCTTTCCTCTTGTATAACCCTCCCTCCTTCATTAAGTAGAAGGAGTGCTCTCCTCATGGACTCAACCATTCGGTTAGATTCAGGTAGCCAATCAAAATGTTTTTTGAAAATGAGCATTTTTGATGTCAGCATGAATTATTATTGTAGCTGCTAAAGAGAAACTGAAAAGCCTGTTTGATTATGTGACTAACTGTTCTCACAACTCTGTGCAGCCTTTGAAAAAAAGAGTGACATCAGATGATTAACCTTGACCTGACCTTGTTAGCGCCGAGCCCTCTGGTGCTCTCAGCAGGGAGACTCGCCGGCCCTTCGGGCTCAGGGCCGGCCGCTGCCAGGAGCCGCGCTGCACAGCCGTCTTGGGCTCTTCCGAGCCGGCCGGCCCTGCTCGGGAGAGGTCGTCTGCTGTGTGTTTTGGTTTTGCTCTTTGAGGCAGAGTCTGGCCCTGTAGCGCAGGCTGGCCTGTGTAGTGAGTGGGAAGTGGGACGACTGGGGACAAAGGGACAGGGCTGCAGGCGGAGGCCGAGCGGCCGGATGTCCTTGTCTCCCAAGTGTCAGGCTTTGTCGAGTGGAACTGCCTCATTTCCTCATCAAAAACGGGAGAAACAGCCCTGGCTGCTTCACAGGGTGACTCAAGAACAAATGCTGTGGGGTCTGCACGGTTGCAGGTTTGTTGTGGTCTCTCATAGAGAATCAACATGTGTTATATAGTCTGGCGTGAGGGCGCACGCCTGTCATCCCAGCATTCAGGAGGCTGAGGCAGGAGGATTGCTGAGAGTTTGAGGCCAGTGTGGGCTACACAGTGAGCTCAAGGCGACCCTGAACTACATAGTGAGAGCCTGTCTCAAAAAACCAAACAAATGATGTGTTATATCCATTACTACCTCCCCATGATGAATGTAAGATGTACTGCAAACGGGTACTAATAAAAATAAAAACTGAAGACGTTTAGTCACTCAGAGACGCACCCACAGCGGGCCAGGTGCTGTGCCAAGTGCTCTGAACCTCACTCCTGACAGCGAGGCCCTTTCCTAGGCGCATCCAGCTGTGGGAAGCTGCGGCACATTGGGAGGAGTCCACCCCCCACCTTGTGGGGACACGGGGCCGTCCCCAGCACCCCCGCCCGGCGCCCAGTGCCAACACCATGCCGTCCCCTGATAAGCGGTGTTCTCGTAGGGCAGCTCCTGGTTCCGGTCTTTGCTGAGCACAGCAGCCCTCTGGCCCATTTTCAGTCACCCATTCTCCTCCCACAGCGGCCCTGAGTTCCTTCGTGGAAGGACGATGACGCCCATGTTTGGAATACTTCAAATACCGTCCCAGGAACAGGCTGTAAACAGAGAGGCGGCAGAGGGGGAGGAAGGAGGGGACAGGATGAGCTGGGGCCACCAGCACCTGTCCCCCGGGCCCGCAGCCCAGCGCGGCCTCAGGCGCTCTGCCCCCGTCCCCGCTTGTGTCCCGTAAACACCAGAGCCACATACTCTGCAGGCTCAGCCTGGAGCCAGGCAGCAGCTGCAGGACGGACTCTGGAGGGACATGGAGCTGAGCAGGGGCACAAGTCCCCAGGACTTTGATTTCGGGTCCAAGGCACATTTTCCAGCAGCAGCTTCGGCAGCTCCAGGCCCGGCGATGACGGAGGGCCGGATGCCAGCTCTGTGACAGGCGGGTGCTGGGACACGAGGGCAAAGTATCATTCACTCTCGCAGACAGGTGCAGCCCGACTCTGCTGCCCACATGTCCCTGCCCTCAGCGTTGGCAGCCGCAGCTCCAGGCGCCTGGCAGATGCCAGGGGTGGGGCGGCAGTACCCGCTCTGACCGCAGGCTCACGGCTCACGGCTCCTTTGATGGAGCGATTGGCTGCGGTGTTGGTGACGGGGCTCGCAGGTGGCCTGCGGGTGCCCACGCGGAGGGACGTAGCCAGGGTAGCAAAGCCCCCGGAAGGAGTCACACTGTCCCGGGGGCTGGGGGCTGGCAGCTTCTCGGGGACAGGGAGACACTGCAGGTGACCCTGGGTCTCCATGGGCTTGCAGAGCTGCACGAGGCTCAGCCCCGATGGTGACCTGGTGACTGGGGACATGGGGATGGAAAAGGGCTCTCGACCTGGCCGTGGTGGTCAGACAGTTCCCCGGGGTTCGGGGCTCAGGGCAGGGGTGGGGAGCCATGAGCCTCGGGTTCAGAAGAGGACGAGATTTCAGGAGGCAGAGGACTTCCTGTCTGCCATGACTCGGGCAGGTCTCTTCCGCCAGCCTCCTTGGAGCTGTGGTGTCGGGCGCTGTGCCCAAGCACGACTAGAAAGTGCCAAAGACCCCATCCTCAACGACTGCCTCGGCTACCTCCCCACCAGCAGGCACCCGGCTCTGGGGACTTCAGCCCTTCCAACACTCTGTGTGACCAGCTTGTTCTGTCTCTCTGTGATGTCTCCCCAGGACTCCAGGTGTGCTGATTCCCACTTTACAGAATAGCACGATGGGGCTCAGAGACCACACGCCACCATCCTGAGGTAGCTCAGTTGACAGAGCGGCTGGCCAGGATTCCAGGCCAGGTGACAAATTCCTCGGCCTTTCCCTGCCTGCCGTCCCTCAGGACATCGCAGGGAGGGGCGAGGTCCAATCGCCTGGGTCCTGGATCGCCTGGTTGCTTGTGTCTCTGCTGCCAGTGTGTCCCCGGCCTGGGTCCAGGGCGATGCAGTCACCTGGCGTCCCCAGCCTCGTGAGTCACAGATGTGGAGTCCCCGTCCCGCCCTGATGCCTTCTGTGGCCTCTGGCAAACAAACCACGTCCCTTCTTGGATCTTTGGCTTCCATATCTCTTAGAGATAGAGGCCGAGCTGGGGCAATCTCCAATCAGACGGGCTTACAAAGTCACTCTGCACGGGCACCATACCCAGCACTTTCTGCATGCATGCGGGCTTATTTCACCTGGCCACACCCCGGGGGGTAGCAATACCCAGGACCTCAGGCCAGAGACAGGAGCCCAGAGCACAGAGAGGGTGAATAACTCCCCAGGGCCACACAGCCAGTGAGTGGCCTGGTTTCCTGACAAGCGCTCTGGTTCTAGAGTCTGTGCTCTAACCATCACCCTACGCTGACATCTTAGATCTCTTCTAGATCTAACAGCACCCCAGCCAGGTGTGGTAGCACATGCCTGTGATCCCAGCACTGTGGAGGCTGAGGCAGGAGGATTGCTGCAAGTTTGAGGCCAGCCTGGGCTACACGGTGAGAATTTATCTAAAAAACAAAAGAAAGCAAAAAGGCATAAACATCACCTGAATTCATGTCACAACCACATTGTGACCCCCTGCCAGCCACCAGTCCACACTGCAGTGGGCTTCAGAGGTGCGAATCCAGTCAACTCCAGCCCTGATCTCGGTCCCCTGGCACGGTGTTGGCAGGCGCCCTGCTAGGGCTCCCGGACGGCTGCGATGCAGGCAGCCTGCCTTGTGTCCCCGGGGCGGCCCTGCCCTGATGTCTCAGGACTGCCTTCTTTCACCCCACAGGAACTGGGGTTAAGGATCACCTCCAAGTGATCCTCCTGCCTCAGCCTCCGGGGTGTTGGGATTATGGGTGTGAGCCACCATGCCTGGAAAGCCCAGTTTTTAAAACCAGCACAATATTCCATGCAATGGCATTCCCTACTTTTCTGGCCATTTCCCAGTTGTTGAACATTTTTCCTGTAGCAAGTGACAATCTTTGATCAGACCTGATTATTTTCTTGGGATAGATGCCCGGGCTTGGCACTGTTGAATCAAGGGGCAGGGCACAGTTTTAGCGTTTATGGTAAATGATTGTGCAACTCACTTTTAATCTTCTTGAACTCCAGTTTCCTCATTCGTAAAACAGAAATTAAAAATTCCAACCTGAGGGAGTGGCAGGAATTACACAAGATAGGAGACACTTTTTTTTTTCTTTTTGAGACAGTCTCCCTATGTAGCCCAGTCTGGCCTAGAACTCACAGCGATCCTCCTGCCTCGGCCTCCTCAGTACTGGGATTACAGGCGTGCGCCGCCACGCCCAGCAGATAGAGACCCTTTGACTAGTTTGTAAACCATCCACCATTACTTGGGAGGCAAACCAGGAGAACCTTTTAGTTTCTTGGTTGGTGGAGCTGGGGTTGAGTCCTGACCCTGCCTCCTTTCTGGCTGTTGACCTTGAGCAAGCTCAGTGACCTTGGTAAGCACCCATTTCTCATCGCCCCTGGAAACAACCCATTCTGCTTTCCTGGGGCTGCTGAGATGGTCAAGGGAGACACCCCGGAGGAGCTGGGTGCTTCCTACTCACAGCCGTCCCGTCACTTGCAGCCACCGTTCTGATCAGGGCTCGTGGTGGCACAGAAATAGTCACTGATGCCGCCTGACTGAGGGACAGCGGGGCTCCTGGAGGCTCTCAGGGTCTACAGGAATGCTGCATTCAGGCGCGGACAGGGACAGGAAACTGGGTGCGCAGAGCAGCCTGGAGCTGTCTGGCGAGGAGCCGTGTGGCGCCGCGGCCACCAGTACCCGAACAATTGGCCTAAGCACCGAGCGCCATGCTGCACCTCGTGCCGCTTGCATCCAGAGAGGGGCACCCGAGAGGCCGTGTCCAGTGTGCAGGCCGCTGTCCTGGTGGCTGGGGGGTGGGTGAGAGATCGCCTGCTTTCTCTCAGCTCCTCCCGACCCACAGAACCAGGGGACTTCCTCCCACGGGAAGTGGGCCCAGGTTCTGGACAGCGGGTGAGGACCGGGCCCGCCCCACTGTGTGGTGGTGACTGCGAACTGTGCCCTTTTGCTGGCTTTAAGGAGTGTGTGTGTTTGTGTGTGTGAGAGAGATAATCAGAACTACCCATCTACTTCCTGTTGGCTTGATTTGACAAAATTTTTCATTAGGACAAGGATGAGGTGGACAGTCCCCTGGCCCAAACTTGAGGTCCTCTAAGGTTTGCTCTGATTTCTGCGGATTCAATTATTTCTACTCTGTCTGATTTCTTAAGCCCCCAGTGGGTACCACCTCCTTCAATTCTCACACTCGCGAGGACGGGAACCTGAGTCCTGCGGGTACACAGTGTGTCCAGTGGGTAGTAGTGTGACCGAGGACACACAGCTCCTGAGGGAACACCTTGGGACCTGGACGTCGAATTCGGAGCATTGAGCTCCGCATGCTGGTAGGTAGCGCTGGGGGCGGGGCACCGCAGACAGATGTGTGGCAGGGGAAAGGGTAATGGCCCCAAAGGAGGGTGGCTTCCCTAGGAGGCATCTCCAGCAGATTGCCGGGTCCCCAGCCTGGGGAGGTGGACTAGTCATCCACAGGGCAGATATTTAACACCTTGTTTCTTAAAAGCTTCAAAAGTAAAAAATTAAATGAGTATTCACCACATAGAATGACATCGGAAGGCTTTTCCTCCTGCCACGCTCTCCTCCCCATCCTGCTGGGTGACCAACGAGGTCAGCTCTTCCTTCTTGCCTGTGTGTGGAGGTCACACGTCCTGTGCATGGTGGTGTGGCGCTCCGGGCACTGCCGACCATTTCATGCTCGGCTTCAATACATCTTGAAGACTGCCCCACAGCGATGTAGGTAGCTTTGCCTCATTTTGAAAAACACTCGCGTAATTTTCCATGGTGTGATCTTTGTACTGACGGACCACAATTTACTCAACTCCTGTGCATTAAAGATTTGGGTTACCTCGGTTTTTCCCTTTTCTTTTCAGCGACTGTAAACAACGCTGAGAGTTGGCATAAATGATTCCTCTGTTCTGAGGACAAGGCCGGAGGGATGGCCCCTTTCTCCTCGGTGAGTAGGTTTCCCCAGGAGCAGAGTGCAGCTTGGCCTGGCTGCACCCTCCCAGAAAGCCCCGTTTCTTTGCGATGGTCCCTTCTCCCCGTGTCGCCCTTGCACATCATGCTTGCTGTGGTCACTGCTCTTCTCGCTCTGAAAGGCCATGATTTACACACTTGCGCTTTGCTACCAGATCCACAGTTCGCAGAGAGCAGGGACTCTACCTTCTGAGCCTGCCCCCAGCACCTGGCCTGTGGGGGCTCCCTAAGTATTTGTTAGAGTAAGTGGAGTCTGTGCTGAACCCCTTTGCAACTCATAAGGCCATCACTCTCCTCTCTTTCTCATTCTTTTATTTTCTAGACAGTCTCACATCCCGCCTCAGCCTCTTGAGTGCTGGGATTACAGGCGTGCGCCACCACGCCTGGCCTTCTTTCCCCTTCTTCTACCCTGTGACACAGATCAGAGACACATGCCAGAGAGTCTCAGAGGGAACCGAAGCTGCCCGTGACACACCTGGACTCGCCCGAGATCAGGGACAGGACGGCCGTGTCCTCCTTCTGCCCATCTCAACGCGAGCAGCTGTTGCCTCTGCGTGCGTCTCCAGGCTGAGTAACCCACAGACGGCCGCGAGGCCTGCAGGCTCGGGGGCCGGGCGTGAGCCGAGGTGTCCAGCCAGCGGCCTGGTCTGCGCAGCTGTCGCACCCGCCCCTGCTCTGCACCTGGCTGTGTCCACATTTCTCTGTGCGCTCTTGGACTAAGGCTGGTGACCTCGCTTTGCCCTGATTACCCCTCCCAGACCCTGCCCCTGAGAAGGTTGCATTCCGAAGTGCTCGGGAGGAGCCCAATCCAGCCTACAACACTCTACTTCTGAAAATTATTTACAGCTATATAAAAGAACTAGGATCAGCAGGGGTCTTCCGAGCCCGTAAAAACAAGTAAGAAGCTGGGTGTGGTAGCACACACACTTGTAATCTCAGTAGTCTGGGAGGTTGAGGCAGGAGGATGGCAAGCTCATGCCCAGCCTGGGTGACCTCGCAGTTTAGTGAGACCCTGTCTCAAAATAAAGAATAAAGTGGGGCTGAAGATGTGGCTCAGTGTGAAGGCCCTCGGTTCAACCTCCAGTAAAACAAAGAAAAGAAACAAAGAAAGAAGTCTTTGGTCGGTGGCTCCCAGCTGGTCCCTCTCAGCCAGGCCGGGGGCCAGCCTGCTGCCCTGTCCAGCTCATGTGTCTGGAGCAGAGTTCACCTCTCCAAGTGGCAGTTGTCCCTGCTGACGCCACCACCTGGCTCCTGGGCCTTTGACACCCGCGCCTCCGATGACACCCAGGGCCCGAGCTCCCGCCCTGGGGAATGTGCAGCGTCATAAGCAAGCGGCACTCGGGGTACCTTCTGGGCTTGAGAGAAACTCAGGGGAGGCCTAGGGGAGGTCCCCCCATGCCTTCAAGATGAGGCTCCGAGGTGGACCCAGGTGCAGCCCCAGCCAGACGCACGTGCTACCGTCACCAGGCTCTCTCCCACCCCCAGCCTGTTTGTTTGCCTCGCTCGCCGTGTCCTGAGCACCTGTCACTCGGACAACTGATCTGCTGGCCTCCCCAGCAAGGCACACACCGCTTGGGCCAGAAACCTGTCTCCTGAGTCAGTGCAGGCGTCAGTGAACTGGGTCACCGAGCGGGAGCAGGACTGGGAGTGACAGTGGGCA